>CAMZMU010000110.1:4975734-5104546 GCA_947311845.1 Poa pratensis | reverse complement strand
CATTTGTTGACATGGTATCAGAGCACACGTTTAGCTCTCCTCCCGAGCAACTCCACCGTCGCCGGCCTGCCGCGCCGCTGCCGCCGTCACCGGCCTGCAGCGTCGCCGCCGCCGCTTCCGGCCGTCGTCTCTGGCCTGCGCGCTGCCGTCCCGGCCTGCCCCGCCGCCGCTCCGACCGGCTTGCTGCTGCCGCTGCTCCTCCGGCCTTGCCCCGTCGCGGCCTTGCCCCGTCGTGGCCGTCGCCGGCCTTGCCCCGTCGCGCAGGAGAGCTCGTAGCCGGCCTTGCCCCGTCGCCCTGCCCCGTCGCGGCCGTCGCCGGCCTTGCACCGCTCCTCCCCGCCCCGGCCGCCCCCGCCCCGTCGGCTCCGGCCGTCTCGCCGCCGGCCGCCGGCCTCTTGCCACCGCCGGCCGCCGCCGGCCGCCGTGGTCTCCTGCCGTGGTCGCTGCCCGTCGTCTTCTTCATCACGAGCTCGGGCAGGTGAGCACGAGTCGATCTACATTCTCTCTCTTCATAGTTGACTTCAAAAAAAAAAAAAAAGAGAGCCCGCGATGTCCTCTTCGGGCTATGTTGCTGTTCCTCGGTGCTCTGTGATCTTTGATGGCACCAACTACGCCGAGTTTGTGGGCTTTATGCGCATCCACATGCGCGGCCTCCTGTTGTGGGGTTCTCTCTGGCGAGGTCTCCTGTCCGCCGTGCCCCGTTGCTCCTGTGGCTCCTACTCCACCGGTGCCACCTGCTCTTGCCGCTGATGCTTCTGAGGCTGATCGTGCTGCCGCCAAGGATGCTGATGATCTTGCAGTTGAAGCCTATGACCAGCAGGTATCGAATTACTCGGAGTCTCTCTCTATTTATCGGGATGCTCTGTCTGTTTACACTCAGTGGTGCAATGATGATGCTCGTGCTGCTGCTGTCCTCACTGCTAGTGTTCTACCTCAGTTTGCTTCTGAGTTTATGGGATTGGGCACTACTGCTGCGATGTGGACTTATCTTTGTCAGCGCTATCAGCCCTCTGGTGATGCTCTCTACCTGTCTGTGGTGCGTCAGGAGCATGATCTTCAGCAGGGTGACTCTACTGTTGATGAGTTCTACACACAGTGCTCTGCCATCTGGCGTCAGCTTGACTCTCTGAGGACTGTTGTTTGCGTACTTGTCGATGCTGCAGACAGTGAGGTCAGACTTGGAGTTTCAGCGTGTCCATGAGTTCTTGTCTCGCCTGCGTTCCGAGTTTGAGCCTCGGCGTGCACACTTGCTTGCCCGTGGTCGACGTGTTCCCATCTCAGAGGTACTTGCAGAGCTTCGCGCTGAGGAGACTCGACTCCGTTCTGCTGGACTGCTTGTGGTTCCCACTGTGCTTGCTGCCCGTGCTCCGGTGTCGTCTGTTCCACCGCTGCTACCCACTCCTTCACGGGGGGTGGGCGGGCGGCCCTCTGCAGGGGGGGGTCGGCGCTCCACATGTTCTGCGACTACTGCAAGAAGCCGGGCCACCCAGAGTCTGATTGTTTCAAGAAGCAGCGTGACATGGGCCGTCCTCTCCTGCGGTTCGTGCGCCTCCGTCTGCACAGTCCTTCACTGCCCAGGATATTGCCCAGCTCAAGCGTATGCTGGCTTCCTCTGGCTCTTCTTCGACGGGCACCGTTGCCTCGCTGACTGCTTCCACTACTGCTACTACTGCTCTACCGCCACCCCGCCTACACAGTCAGGTACATCTCCGTGGGTTCTGGATTCTGGAGCTTCATTTCACATGTCTTCTGATGCTTCCGCTCTGTCTTCTCTTCGCCCTCTTGATTCGCCTGTCAATGTTCTTACTGCCGATGGCACACCTCTTCCTGTTGCTAGTCGTGGCATTCTTTCTACTCCATCTTTTTCTGTTCCTAGTGTTTCTCATGTTCCACGTCTTACCATGAATCTCTTTTCCGCTGCTCAACTTACTGATTCTGGCTGTCGTGTCATTCTTGATACCGACTCTTGTTCTGTTCAGGATGTCGCACCCAGGTTCTAGTTGGAGCTGGCCCTCGGCGCCGTGAGGCTCAGGGCCTTTGGGAGGTTGACTGGCTTTGTGTTCCTTCCGCTGCCACCACACCCGCCAGCTCGCATGCTCTTGCTGCCTCCTCCTCTGCGTCCTTCCAACAGTGGCATCATCGACTTGGTCATATATGTGGCTCTCGCTTGTCCTCGCTTGTGCATCAAGGTGTCTTAGGGCCTGTCTCTGGCGATGTATCTTTACATTGTAATGGTTGTAGACTTGGCAAACAGACTCAATTACCTTATCCTACGAGTGAGTCAGTCTCTCAGCGTCCTTTCGACTTAGTTCATTCTGATGTATGGGGTCCTGCTCCCTTCGATTCGAAAGGTGGTCATCGCTACTATGTTCTATTTATTGATGACTTCTCTCGCTACACTTGGCTCTATTTTATGAAATCTCGCAGCGAGGTTCTCTATATACAAGCGATTTGCTGCCATGGTACACACCCAGTTTTCCACGCCCATTCGTGTCTTTCGTGCTGACTCGGCTGGTGAGTATATCTCCCAGATGTTGCGTGGTTTTCTTGCCGAACAGGGTACTCTCGCCCAGTTCTCTTGTCCTGGTGCTCACGCTCAGAATGGCGTTGCTGAGCGCAAGCATCGTCACCTTCTTGAGACGGCTCGTGCGATGATGATCGCCGCCTCTCTTCCACCCCACTTTTGGGCTGAGGCTGTCTCCGCATCCACCTATCTCATCAATATCCAGCCTTCGGCTGCTTTGCAGGGTGGTATTCCTATGGAGCGTCTCTCTGGTCGTTCTCCTGACTACTCTGCTCTTCGCATGTTTGGGTGCGTGTGCTATGTTCTCCTAGCTCCCCGCGAACGCACCAAATTGACCGCTCAGTCGGTGGAGTGTGTTTTTCTTGGCTACAGTGATGAGCACAAGGGCTATCGATGTTGGGATCCTGTTAGTCGTCGGCTACGTATTTCCCGTGATGTGACTTTTGATGAGTCTCGTTCGTACTATCCGCGTCCTACTGCCTCAACCTTTTCGGTTGAGGATATCTCCTTCCTTATTCTTCCCGACACCTCTCCCTCTGTGCCTCATGTTCCTCCTCCTCCACCTCCTCCTCCGATGAGTCCCACTCTTCCTGATACACCACCGACGCCACCCTCCCCACCTTCCTCCTCTCCTTCCTCGTCATCCACCTCTCCACCTTCCTCTCCGAGACATCGTCCCCTCTCTCCTTTTCCTCTCCACTACACTCGTCGCCCTCGTGCTGTGGATGATCCTTCTGCCGTGCCCTCCACTTCCGGTGCGCCTCCTTCCCCGTGTACACCGGTTCATAACCTTCGTTCTCGGACCTCATTACGGTCTCCTGATCGCTATTCTCCTTCCCAGTACAGTCTTTCTGCTGTTGCTGAGCCCATTTCCTACCGTGATGCCATGGCTCAGCCTGAATGGCAGCTTGCGATGACTGAGGAATTGCTGCCCTTGAGCGCACTGGCACGTGGGATCTGGTTTCCCCTCCACCTGGTGTTCATCCCATCACATGCAAGTGGGTCTATAAGATCAAGACTCGCTCCGATGGTTCTCTTGAGCGTTTCAAAGCTCGTCTTGTGGCTCGTGGCTTTCAGCAGGAGCAGGGACGCGATTATGATGAGACATTCGCTCCCGTAGCCCACATGACCACTGTCCGCACTCTTCTCGCTGTGGCTTCTGTTCGAATTGGTCTGTGTCTCAGCTTGATGTCCAGAACGCCTTTCTCAATGGAGAGTTGCGTGAGGAGGTTTATATGCAGCCACCACCGGGGTACTCTGTTCCTGATGGTATGGTCTGCCGTCTTCGGCGCTCCTCTATGGCCTTAAGCAAGCCCCTCGCGCCTGGTTTGAGCGTTTCGCTTCTGTGGTGACTGCCGCTGGTTTTGTGCCTAGCGACCATGACCCTGCGCTGTTTGTCCACACCTCACCTCGTGGTCGGACGCTCCTCCTCTTATATGTTGATGACATGATCATTACTGGCGATGACTCTGAGTATATTGCCTTTGTTAAGGCCCGCCTCCGTGAGCAGTTCCTGATGTCAGATCTTGGCCCTCTTCGCTATTTTCTTGGGATTGAGGTTTCTTCGACTTCTGATGGCTTCTACATCTCCCAAGAAAAATATATTCAGGATCTTCTTGCTCGCCCGCTCTTGGTGATGAGTGCACTGCTGAGACTCCTATGGAGCTCAATGTTCGGCTTCGTGCTACCGATGGTGATCCCCTCACAGACCCGACACGCTATCGCCATCTTGTTGGGAGTCTTGTCTATCTGGCTGTCACTCGTCCAGACATATCATATCCTGTCCACATTCTGAGTCAGTTCGTATCTGCTCCCAGTTCTGTCCACTATAGTCACCTTCTCCGTGTTCTACGATATCTTCGTGGCACGATCTCTCGCCGCCTTTTCTTTCCTCGCTCCAGCTCTCTCCAGCTCCAGGCCTACTCTGATGCTACGTGGGCCAGTGATCCTTCTGATCGCCGCTCCTGTCTGCCTATTGTGTTTTTCTTTTAGGATCTCTCATTGCCTGGAAGACGAAGAAACAGAAGGCAGTTTCCCGCTCCAGTGCAGAGGCTGAGTTGCGAGCGATGGCTATGTTGACGGCTGAGGTGACCTGGTTGCGATGGTTGCTAGCAGACTTTGGTGTTTCTGCTGCTGCACCGACTTCTCTATTGTCAGACAGTACATGTGCCATCAGCATTGCGCGTGACCCGGTGAAGCATGAGCTCACCAAGCACATCGGCGTGGATGCCTCATTTGTGCGTGCTGCTGTGCAGGATCAGATTCTTGCTCTTCACTATGTGCCCTCCGAGTTACAGTTGGCGGATTTCTTCACGAAGGCACAGACTCGAGCGCAGCATGGGTTCTTCCTCTCCAAACTCAGTGTTGTTGACCCACCATGAGTTTGAGGGGGGGTGTTAGATGTGTATAGGTTACTGTTCCTTTACTGTTCATCTCACACATGTATACATGTATATGTACCTGGCTTTGGCTTTGGCCCCTGTTGAATGTAGTTGTTCATTTGTTGACAGGTCTAACCAGGTAGTTATTCTTTTGTCTTTCTAGGTTCTCCCTGAAGCAAAGGAATGGTGGTAATGGTGACCCTGAAGCTATTGAAATAGCTGTTTATGATTACTTTGTGAAGAACCGTGGCATTGACCTGAGGTATTCTGGTGATTTTCCCTGTATTAATGTGGGGAAACCAAACCGGCCAACATATTTTCCCATTGAGGTCTGACTATTCTTAAATTCAACTGTAATTTCTTGGCTGTGCCTTATTTTTGCTGGCGCTGATGAATGTTCCTATGTTACCAGCTGTGTTCTCTTGTGCCTTTGCAACGATACACTAAGTCTTTGAGTACCTTACAAATATCATCTCTTGTGGAGAAGTCCAGACAGAAACCCCAAGAAAGGATGAACGTCTTATCTGATGTGAGTGCCTTCTGTATTCTAGGTACTGAAACACAGGTTTTCTCAACTGAATTATCAACAATGTCAATTTGCAGGTACTGAAACGCAGCAACTATGACACCGAACCCATGCTGAGTGCATGTGGAATTTCCATAGCTCAAGGCTTTACACAGGTGGCTGGAAGGGTACTGCTGCCCCCTAAGGTCAATAATAACCGACTACTCCTTATTTATTTAGTAAACGTTTGTGCTTGTTAAACTCTTATGGATCTGATGGAATCATGTTATGTAGCTCAAAGCTGGAAATGGCGAAGACATTTTCACCAGAAATGGGCGTTGGAACTTCAATAACAAGGTCAGCCTGTCTTGACCGTACTCTGTATTTCTTCTTCACTCCTACTTGTTCCCATTGACAACTTTGCTAGTTCTTCTTTTGCAGAGGCTCATTAGAGCGTGCACTGTGGAGAAATGGGCGGTTGTGAACTTTTCAGCTCGGTGTAACGTCAAGGATCTTGTCCGTGACCTTATCAAGTGTGGTGGCATGAAGGGCATTGTAGGTTTCCATTTCACCTAATTACTCATTTTATCTAAATGCTCTTGTGCTCACTTTATTTTATTTTGCAGACAGTAAAGGAACCGTTTGCTGTGTTTGAAGAGAATGGTCAAGTGAGACGAGCCCCTGCTCCAAGAAGGGTTGATGATATGTTTGAGCAAGTGAAGACAAAGCTTCCAGGAGCACCTCACTTTCTGCTGTGTATTCTTGCTGAGAGGAAGAATTCTGATGTTTATGGTTGATTCTGTTGTGTGTTCTAGAAGTTCTAATGCTTATGGTTGGTTCTGGAAGTTCATCCACTTATTTTCTTCAATAGGTCCTTGGAAGAGAAAATGCCTCTCTGAGTTTGGGATTATCACTCAATGTGTGGCCCCAACGAGGGTCAATGACCAATATCTGACGAATGTTCTGCTGAAGATTAATGCAAAGGTTTGTTCCTCCCCCACATCTAATTCTTATTGACTGCATTGTTTACAGTTACATTTGAGTCTTACTTGTACCGTTTCTCTATCAGCTTGGTGGGATGAATTCGTTGCTGCAAATTGAAACAAACCCTGCTATCCCTCTTGTATCAAATGTGCCAACTATTATCCTAGGAATGGATGTTTCCCATGGCTCCCCTGGACAGTCTGATATACCATCAATTGCAGCAGTAAGTTACTAAATTTCTTCATTATCTGTTTTCATATCGATGAAACTATTGTTGATGTACACAATCTTGATAAACATTAACTGAAACTAGTACGGTAGTTTAAGTAATATTGTAGTTTGATACCTGTTTCCATTTTGACTATAGGTTGTTAGTTCCCGTGAATGGCCTCGGGTCTCCAAATACAGGGCTTCAGTGCGTTCTCAATCACCTAAGCTAGAAATGATAGATTCCTTGTTTAAGCCACAAGGAACCGAGGACGACGGTCTCATTAGGTAAGTTAAACATGTTTTGTTCATGTTCTATACAAATATGCGGTGGTATTAGTGATGTCTTCTTTCCGGTTGCTTGTCTGAAGTTGAAATTGTTTTCCTGTTGCTTGTCTGAACTCGAATTGTTTCAGGGAGTGCCTGGTTGACTTCTACATCAGTTCTGGGAAAAGAAAACCAGATCAGATTATTATCTTCAGGTTAGTCATTCTTCAGTCCACTCTTGAGCAACTGTTTTATTTTAGCATGTTGTTGATCTCTCTATCTTCATTATAGGGACGGGGTAAGCGAGAGCCAGTTCAATCAGGTGCTGAACATTGAGCTCGATCAAATAATCGAGGTGCCGTTCATCAGTACTTAAGTGTTCATGTTGTTCTTTTATGAAACTTGGTCCCCGTTGTCTTAAAATGTTGTTCTTATTCGTGTAGGCCTGCAAGTTCTTGGATGAAAATTGGTCGCCCAAGTTCACACTGATTGTTGCCCAGAAAAATCACCACACGAAGTTTTTCATGCCTGGATCCCCTGATAACGTCCCTCCTGGTAATATACACCATCCATAAATGGTATTAGATCCCATAATTTGTTTTGGCAACAGGTTTCCTAATAATACGAATGTTGCAATTCTTCAGGCACTGTTGTTGATAATGCAGTCTGCCATCCAAGGAATTACGACTTCTACATGTGCGCACATGCTGGAATGATAGTAAGTATCTGGTGCATCATGATTGCTTGTTCAGTGTTTGCCCTGGTTATTCTTCTTTTGTGAAATGTGCCCATGTCGTATTAAGTTGACTCATTCTATATCCATGGATGTTACATCCTGATGACATAATCTTAGCTCATTTTTCTTGAATGTAGCAACATCACTGATTTGGCTTGATCGATAGTCTACTTTCACTTGCAGAAGAAAGTGTTACTCTTTTTTGTAAGGTGTCAATATTATAGATCCATTGGCATCTAGTAAGCGCAGTGTTGACAGCACATGTGTCCCAAAAATCCCATTCCAAAAGACTTAACTTGATAAACTTTCATCTCATTAGCAGGGCATTCTTAATCATCATATCATATTTGTTCAGTTTGAAGCGCTACAGCAGTATATGACTTGCTGTTTCTTGTTGCCAACTCCTTTGTTTAGCGCACTTTCAGCTGTAGTGTTCTGTATGAATCGGTCAACCTGTCTGACGGTCCTAGTTTGTTCAGGTGGACCCATTTATAAGATCTAATCCTGTTTGTCTGTACCAGGGGACTACAAGGCCAACCCATTACCACATCCTGCATGATGAGATACACTTCACCGCAGATGACCTGCAGGATCTTGTGCATTCTCTCTCTTATGTCTACCAGAGGAGCACGACAGCCATATCAGTTGGTAAGTTACTTGTGTACGTGCATCTGTCAATCCATTATTGACATTTTCAAGCAAATTCTGATCTTCTTAACCTTTGGTTCCCTTGCAGTTTCTCCTATCTGCTATGCGCATCTGGCTGCTGCTCAGGTGGCACAGTTCATAAAGTTTGACGAGATGTCTGAGACGTCGTCGAGCCAGGGCGGTGGTACCCACACATCTGCTGGCAGCGTCCCAGTGCAGGAGCTGCCTCGCCTGCACGAGAAGGTCAAGAGCTCGATGTTCTTCTGCTGAGCCAGCCACCTCTGTGTGCTGGTGTGCGCGTCGACTTTTTTGTGGTGCTTAGATGCTCATATGTACCAGTGATGGTCTATTGGACGCCTGTGTGCTAGGTGCCTCGGAACCTTTGAATCCTGCCAGGGTGCTGCTGTTGAACCTTTGGATTCTGTTAGGATGCTGATTGTGAACCTTTGAATCCTGTTATGATGGTGCTCTTGAAACTTTACTCCATCTAATCTGGTGCTTTTCTTTTTGCTGGCTCGTTTGTTTTGCTCTTTATTTTGTGGTCTTATCTGCTGGATGTCTTCACTTGGGCTGAATCTGGAAATAGTGTGGTTGGTACTTGCTATAGTTGTGTTTCTGGGTAGAAAGAAAAACCCTTGTCGGTGTGATATGCTTTCTGTTGAATAGTGGCCCAGGAGAGGCCCAGGCCCATGTATGTGAATGTGTGGTGACCTATTTCTGGTGGTGCTGGCTCCCGTGGAGAACCAAGCCGCCACACTCAAGGTGAGAACTCCAAAACACCACATGGTATCAGAGCTAGGGTTGCTGGGTCCTGGAGGCTGCCGGCGGTGAATCAGCGGCAGGAGGCGGAGCTCCTGGTCACCAAGAGCTTCAGGGCAGGTGGGGCGAGCTTGGGAGGAGGAGCTGCACCAAGCAAGGTGTCGTTCAGCTTCAGCGGCAGCAGAGGTGCGCGAGTGAAGGGGATCGCAGGAGCTTGGTCCTGGAGGCGGGGAAGACATCTGTGTGCAGCTGAGGAGTCAAGGGGGAGCAGCTGCATGGACTCAAGAGGCTATCATGGGGACTGAACTCACCGCTGCCCTGGAGAAGTTGGCGCAGATGATGACAGCGAATGCTGCGGGGACTTCAGCAAATAGTGCAGCAGGAGGCGCACTTGTTGCGTCTCAAGGAGATCAGGTTCTAAAGCTCGAACTCATGCCAAATGATATCAAGTTGAATGGGGTGAGCAGCTACTTGAGCTGGTCGAGGCGGGCTTTGTTGATCTTGAAAACAAAGGGCCTGGTGGGATATGTTCTTGGGACTGTTGGAGAACCGGCTGACAAGGAGAGCTTGGAGTGGAAGAAGTGGAGTGTCACTGACTCCCTGATATTGGCATGGATGCTGAACTCCCTGATTCCACCTATTGCAGCGTCTGTTGAGGCATTGTCATGTGTTTCTGATGTGTGGACCTTGCTGTCCAAGAGGTACTCAGGTAAAGGAAATCTGATGCTTATGTCTCAAATTGAAGACAAGATCCATGCTGTTCGTCAAAGTGACAGAAGTGTGATGGTGTATGTGAATGAGCTACAACATCTTTGGGCAGAACTAGATCAGTGTGACCCCCTTGAGCTTCCACATGCTGAGTCCATGGAGATTGCCAGGACTTGGGTAGAGCGTAGACGTGTGATGCAGTTCCTAAAGGGTCTCAATCAAGATTTTGAAAATAGACGTGCTGCACTGCTCCATCAGTCTACACTTGTGTCTCTAGATGATGCCATTGCTGCGATGTCTCAAGAAGAGGTACGCCTGCAGTCTAGAGGAGGAGCTGGGACTGAATCTGCTTACAGAGTGGCTGATCAGCGTGGTTCTAGGGAATGTTTTAATTGTGGTAACCCGAGGCATATCAGTCTTTTTGTACTGAACCGCCCCGAAGAGGCAGAGGGTATAATGGTGGCAGTAACTACAGGGAGGCAGAGGGTATAATGGTGGCAGTAACTACAGAGGTGGTCGGACTGGACGTGGTGGTTATTGGAATACCTCTCCTTGGAATGCTCCCAGGGCAAATGTTGCTGCCTCTGTCGAGGTGAAGCAGACTACAGGAGAACAAGAGACTGCTACCAGTTATGCAAACTTTGTTGATACAAATGAAGGTAACATTGAACATGCATCAATAGCAGTCCATAAACAAAAATCTGAATGGGTACTTGACTCTGGAGCATCACAACATGTCGCCGGAGACTTTACCGAATTTACATCCTATTCCCCTCACACAAATCCGAAATCCATTTATACAGCGGATGGCACAGCCCAACCCATCACAGGTGTTGGGACAGTCACTTGCACACCAAGTATAAAATTATCCTCTGTGTTGCATGTGCCAGCTTTTCCTGTCAACTTAGTGTCCTTGAGTTCTCTGGTTGATCAAATGGATTGTCGACTCATTGTTGACCGCTTTGTGTTCTTGATCCAGGAGAGATCGACGGGCAGGAGTCTTGGGACTGGAGCGAGGCGTAAGGGGCTGTGGTACATGGACCGCAGCATGACGGAGCAGGAGGGAATGCACATGCTTGCTGCAGTTGCTGAGAATAAGGAGACTAGAGCCCTTATTCATCACTGTAGGATGGGGCATGTGTCTTTTGACAAAATGTATCAAGCATTTCCTGATGTAATGAGTGGTGTGGACAAGAGCAAGCTGCACTGTGATGCGTGTGAGTTTGCTAAACATACCAGAAACTCATATGTGAGTAAGGGGATAAGGAGCATATCTCCTTTTGTGTTAATCCATTCTGATGTATGGACATGCCCAGTGTTATCTGTTAGTGGTATGAAGTATTTTGTTACGTTCATTGACTGCTATTCTCGCATGACTTGGGTCTACCTTCTGAAACATAAAGATGAAGTGTTTCAAAACCTTTTATGCCCTTGTTCAGACTCAGTTTAATGTAAAGATTCAAGCACTCAGATCAGACAATGGCACTGAGTATGTTAACAAGGCCATTGGTACTTTTATGTCTGAAAGGGTATCTTGCATCAAACATCTTGTCCTGATACGCCTCCTCAGAATGGGGTGGCAGAGAGAAAAAATCGTCACCTACTGGAGGTGGCCCGAGCATTGATGTTCACCATGAATGTGCCTAAGTTCCTTTGGAGTGAAGCTGTCATGATGGCCACTTTCTTGATCAATCGCACACCATCCCGGGTGACAGGTATGAAATCACCATGTGAGTTGATTCTTGCAGAAAATAAATTTCCAGTTCCCCCCAAAGTGTTTGGCTGCACTTGTTTTGTTCGTGATCATAGGCCATCAGTAAACAAGTTGGATCCTCGGGCAGTCAAGTGCATCTTTATTGGATATTCTTCGGGGCAAAAAGGGTACAAATGCTGGAGTCCGGTTGAGAAGAGGACATTTGTGAGCATGGATGTTACATTCCGTGAGTCCGAACCCTTCTATGGTGACCAGACTGATCTAAGCGTGCTATTCAAAGACCTTGACCATTTGTCGTGCCCATCAGGAGGTCACGAGGGGGAGAGTAGTGGTACAGGGGCTGTTCCAGTGCAGCAGCCAAATTCAGCGCAGCAGCAGTAGCCAATTGTGGCTGATGGGGTTGTTTCGGTGCAGCAGCCAATTGAGGGTGCCATTCCGGTACATCAGAGTGAGCAGCACCAACAGGAGCCAAACTTGCAGCAAGACATGTGGGGCAAGATAAATCAAGAAAAAAATCCTCGAGTTTATGCCAGGAGACAGATTCAGGGGGAGATGCCTGGCTATGTGCCGAGGTGGACAACAGAGCAGGAGGAGCAACTCAAGGTGTATTCACGAAAGCGTGACAATGGTGTTGCACATCAGGGGGAGCAACTTGATCAGCCACTAACAGAACAACAAGGTAGAGCTGATGTGATTTCCGTCTCCACTGATGGAGATCAGGCTGAAGGGCAAACTGATGGGGAAATTGCTTTAAGGAGAACTACTCGAGCAAATGCAGGGATACCACCAGAACGATATGGGTTCAATGCAAATGATATTGGAAACTATGTTTCCTATGAAGCATTGTCACCTGCCTACAAAGCATTTGTTACTTCTCTTCAATCTGTGTCTGTTCCAACTGACTGGAAAAAGGCAAAGGAGGACTCGAAATGGCGTATGGCTATGGTGGAGGAGTTGGAGGCATTGTGTAAGAACAAGACATGGGTTCTGACACCCCTTCCACTAGGAAAGAAGGCAGTCAGCTGCAAGTGGGTATACACTGTGAAGCAGAATGCAGAAGGAAAGATTGAAAGGTACAAAGCGAGGCTTGTGGCTAGGGGGTATAGTCAGACTTACGACATTGACTATGATGAGACCTTTGCTCCGGTAGCAAAGATGAATACTGTGAGGATTCTGATCTCTTGTGCTGCAAACTTTGGGTGGTCTTTGCATCAACTTGATGTGAAGAATGCTTTCCTGCATGGGGACTTGCAGGAAGAGGTCTACATGGAGATCCCACCTGGTTTCTCAACCTCTCAGACCACTGGCAAGGTATGCAGATTAAAGAAAGCCCTTTACGGACTGAAACAGTCTCCAAGAGCTTGGTTTGACAAATTCAGACGTGTTGTATGTAGTATGGGCTATGGGCAGTGTAATGGTGATCATACACTCTTCTACAGACATAAAAAAGGGAAAATCACTATACTCGCTGTATACGTTGATGATATTATTATCACAGGGGATGACAAGGAAGAAATTGCAAGATTGAAGGAGTGCCTAGGCAAGGCATTTGAAGTCAAAGACCTAGGCCGACTCAAGTACTTCCTAGGTATAGAAGTGGCTAGGTCTGCTAAGGGAATTGCGCTATCTCAGAGGAAGTATACTCTAGACCTGCTAAGTGATGTAGGAATGCTAGGATGTCGGCCAGCCTCAACCCCAATTGATCAAAACCACAAAGTGACAGCTCAGTCAGGACAGCCAGTCGAGAAAGAAAGATATCAAAGGTTAGTTGGGAGGTTGTTATACTTATGTCATACACGTCCTGACATTGCCTTTGCAGTAAGTGTAGTAAGCAGATACATGCATGAACCTAGGAGTGATCACCTTGAAGCAGTATATAGAATTTTGAGGTACTTGAAGGGAACTCCAGGAAGGGGCTTGCTGTTTGAGAGTAACAAGCACCTCGTGATAGATGGATATTGTGATGCAGATTGGGCAAGTTGCTTAGATGATCGCCGATCAACCTCTGGTTTTTGTGTCTTTGTTGGTGGGAACTTGGTCTCGTGGAGAAGTAAGAAGCAGGCTGTTGTGTCTAGGTCAACTGCTGAGGCAGAATATAGAGCTATGGCTCAAGGACTAAGTGAGATGTTATGGACAAGAAATTTGCTCGATGAACTGAAAATATTGAAGACTAGTTGTATGAATGTGTGGTGTGATAACAAGTCAGCAATCAGCATAGCAAACAATCCAGTGCAGCATGATAGAACCAAGCATGTGGAAATAGACAGATTCTTCATCAAAGAGAAACTAGATACTGGAATCATCAAGATAGAGCATGTTGGTTCAGGACAACAGATTGCAGACTGTTTGACTAAAGGGTTGGGGCCTAAAGAGTGTAATCTGGCGTGTGACAAGATGGGAATGATAGATATCTATCACCCCTCTTGAGGGGGAGTGTTGAATAGTGGCCCAGGAGAGGCCCAAGCCCATGTATGTGAATGTGTGGTGACCTATTTCTGGTGGTGCTGGCTCCCGTGGAGAACCAAGCCACCACACTCAAGGTGAGAACTCCAAAACACCACACTTTCTGAGTAGGGCTAGACACTGAGATCTGACTGGCCTCAATCACTTGACTTAGAGTCAGCCTGCATTCTTCAGCTTTAGCCTAGAGTCCCATGCCACGCACAGCACTCAGTCTGGTGTTATTGTTTGATTTGGAGAGAAGGTCATATTACCCCATTGAATTTGTCTAAAAGTCTCATCTTTGATTTGGTTCAGATTTCATCCCTGAATTCTAAAAACCGTCCAGAATTACCCTTCAACCTCTTTTATCTGTTTTTTCTTGACACCTTAGCGTTTTTTTCATGTATGTATTGCTCAAATATATCACGTAACGCGTGTAAGAAACACGATCGGCCTGGTCTCCTCGTCTGCGAGGAAGGCTGGTCGACCGGCCGTTGTCTCCACCGCCGGCCAGCCAGATCACGTCGCCTAGGAGCGGCTGTGTTGACTCTCTGTTCGACCTTACACAACTGAAGGATTGATAGGAGGTTTGAGGGGAGAGTAGTTCTGTAGTTGCCATAGTAGCCGGTTGTAATCTGTTTACCTAACGTCCTGCTTCATTAATCAATGGGGGCAAAGCTTTTGTCTCTTTAAAAAAAAAGGAGGTCTGAGGACAATGGATGGATGACACCACGGAAGGCTGGCATTGGGCTTGGTGGTAATCTGTTTACCTAACGTCTTGCTTAATTAATTAATGGGGGCAAAGCTTTTGTCTCCGTTAAAAAAAAAAGGTCTGATGACAATGGATGGATGACACCACGGAAGGCTGGCATTGGGCTTGGTGGTGGCGACCTGGGCAGAGGCACCACGGCAGGCTGACAGAAGCATGCATGGTAGTGGCGGCCTGGTTAGGGGCAAGGCGAGGGCATTCATTCTTGCAACAAGTTAGGATAGGATAGAGTCTCGAAACAAGTTAGGACTAGTTCTGATGTTCCAATCCTTTATATCTCTCTTAACATATTCCTCCTATGTCAAGTTTGTCTACCATGAATCATCTTAACATCCTCATCACGCTTTATCCGTCCACTATGCACTGGCGCTCCTGGAGGCCTGCGTTGTATGTCCAAACCATTTTAGATGATGTTGGACAAGCTTCTCTTCAATTGGTGATATCCAACTCTCTCACGTATATCATCGTTCCATACCCGGTCCTTTCTTGTGTGGCCATATATCCATCTCAACATGCCTACACCTAAGTGTTGGATATGTCGTCTCTTGGTTGGTCAACATTCTGCGCCAAACAACATCGTAGGTCGAATCGCCCGTCCTATAGAACCTGTCTTTTAGCTTTATGCCAAAAGATTCAAGGTGGAGATAGCCTTCACGGCAAGGGTTCCGATGAGTGCCATTGCCCAGGTCCTGCGCGGTGGTCAAGAATCTGAGAACTCGCATGAAGCTATTCGGATTCTCGATATCATACCGAGGCAGCACTCCGCAAGACAGTATGTTGTTTAACGTTTCGAACAACTTCCCGATCTTATACCATGTTTTAAACCATTTGATAAATTGTCCTTAGGATTTTATAACCAGCCTTTTCATGTTCTTTTAATCAGCTTTGATGTTGTTCTTGTCATCTGCAGGGGTTGTCTCTTAGTCCGACAGTAGTCTTTCTTCCATGGCAACTTCGGTTCCATAGACTTGGGTGGCAGCGTGAGCGGTTGTCGGGGTTTTCATTCTAGCTTTCGACCCACTCAAAATGGGCTTTCACTCAACATTGGTATATTTATAACCTAGATTCCTAATTTGCATGAGCTTATAATATTAGTAAATTAGCTTGATTTTTTTTGCGGGTGAGTAAATTAGCTTGTTACAGGATTGACGATGCATACTTACATGCATGATTGGTTGTTCCATTTGTGCGGATTTATCCACAACGATGGTAGTGAAACCTGGGCCTGTGATTGATTTTCTGCTCTTCAACCAGAATATCAAGGACCCAACAGAATTAACTGGGGCAAAGTAAGTTAAAATCTATTGACTTCATAATTTTTAGCCCTCAGAGATTCTATGATTAGGCTACATTATTTGCGTGTTCTAATGCTGGACATAATATTAGGCTCAGTGCTCACTGAAAAAGTTAAGGATCAGCACCACTCACACGAAAGCGGATTTTAAGATTGTCGGATTGTCTGAAAAAAATGCAATGAGCAGAAGTAAGACTCTACTCTTGAATCGTGATGTGTGACCTCAGGTGCTCTTGATTAAGAAAATATCATTCTTTGATCTAGGTTCCCACTAAAGCAAAGAGATGGCAACGGTACTGTGGATGTAACTGTCTATGATTACTTCATGAACCGTTGGTCTATCAAGCTGGATAACTCTGCTTATTTTCCCTGTCTAAATGTGGGGAAGCCAAATCGCCCAACATACCTCCCAGTGGAGGTCAGTCCCTCTGTCTCTGTTCTTGTTCCAAATCATTCTTAAACTGCAAATCTTTGTGTTTTTGGTGCTCATTTCATGTTTGGAACCAGCTTTGCCATATGGTGCCATTGCAAAGGTACAAAAAGTCTCTGTCCAAGCTGCAAAGGTCAAAACTGGTCGATGGATCCAGGCAGAAGCCGCTTGAGAGGAAGGTGAGCTTGTATCGTGTAAGTTCCAATTCTCTGATGCCATGAATTCAACTCAAATGCAGTATATATGTTCACAAGGTCTGAAAAATATCGAAAAGACCAAAAGCCTCAATTTTGTTTACCACCATGCTAGGCGTTGCAAGACAATAATTACGATTCCGAGCCAATGCTGAGGGAATGCGGCATTTCGATAGTTCGAGAGTTTATGCAGGTTCAGGGTAGAGTCCTTCAGCCACCACAGGTTTGTAGAGCCCTACTGCTCTTTTCACTGATTTTTTTGACAGCAACTGTGGAG
Organism: Poa pratensis; assembly: GCA_947311845.1. Taxonomy (NCBI): domain Eukaryota; kingdom Viridiplantae; phylum Streptophyta; class Magnoliopsida; order Poales; family Poaceae; genus Poa; species Poa pratensis. The sequence continues at coordinate 5,087,707 of CAMZMU010000110.1, read as the reverse complement.
GGCTTAATGCTGTGTATCTAATTAAATCATGTATTTTGCAGTTAAACGCTGCAGGTGGTAGAGAACTTTACACACCTAATGGGAGGTGGAACTTCAACAAGGACGTGAGCAACAGAGCATACCTCTTGATTGCACTTTATACATTGTGCCATAAACTTTTCTTTGTCACTTACAGTTGTTGATGACATACCTGATTCTATTCTCCAGAGGTTCATTGAGCCAATCAAAGTGAAGGCCTGGGGAGCTGTTAATTTTTCTGCACGATGCAATGTTCATGATCTTGTCAGGCGTCTTATCCAATCTGGTAACATGAAGGGAGTTGTAATTGTCACTTGACCTAGTATTGCTCTTTTCTTTGAGGGTAATAGGGTATTATGGTATTGCTCAACCAGTTTGATTTTCAGAAAATGGAAGAAGTTGCTGATGTAATTGAAGAGATGCATCAAATGATACGAGAGCCTCCAGAAAAAAGGGTGGAGGATATGTTTGAGCAGATAAAATCAAGTTTCGAACAGCAATAACCAGAGTTTCTTCTGTGTGTTCTTCCAGAGAAGAACTGTGACATATACGGTTTGCTTTTCCACCTCAAGACTTGCAAATAAGATTTCTTATGCCTCTTCCTAGCATCCATACTTTCTTGTTCTTATCAGGACACTGGAAGCGCGAATGCCTTGCAGAACATGGTATTGTTACCCAATGCTTGGTTCCTCCTGCCAACATCAAAGATCAGTACCTCACCAATGTGATGCTAAAGATAAATGCCAAGGTTTGAGTCATGATCTGCGTTGCCATCCTCAATGTAACACATGATGTGGATTTGTTAGCTGACAAGCTGAATTTTTTGTTGTTTTGTTTGTTTTGCCTATCAGCTTGGCGGGTTGAATTCATTGCTGAAAAATGAAACAACACATGCCATTCCTCTTGTTTCAAAGGCACAAACTATCATCTTTGGTATGGATGTTTCCCATGGTTCACCAGGACGATCTGACGTACCATCGGTTGCTGCAGTAAGTAATAGATTTTGCTTCTGTTTCCAGAGTATAAAACTCGGATGTCGGCTGATGGTCCTAGACAGATTTTGAAAACGACAATTTACTGACACACCCTGGTGTTTTTGGTTGTTACCTAGGTGGCTAGTTCATTGGGGTGGCCACTCATCTCAAAATACAGAGCTTCTGTATGCACTCAGGCACCCAGGCTGGAAATGATCGATAACTTGTTTAAGAAAGTTGGAGATGATGATCAGGGACTCAATAAGTGAGATGCTTCTGTTTGGCTTTGACTCAAGTTCCAATTTAACGTTTTAAAAACAGTGCTTCCTAATCGTATGCCTTTCTTTTGTTGCTTCAGGGATTCACTAATTGACTTCCTCAATAACAGCGAAGGCCGGACACCGGAACAAATTATCATTTTCAGGTTGGTTGCTCCTGAGACTAATGTGTTCCAATGCTAGTGAACTTTGCTTTTAAGCAGCATATTTTTTTTCTGTAGAAATAGGTGGATTTTAATTGTGTGTTGTCCCTCAGGACACTCAGGACTCTAATACCCAACAACGGCTCTAATTTACTATGGCACCCTGATTCTGGCTACTAAGAATTCTGTTGTCTTTATTTTAAGGATGGAGTTTGTGAGAGACAGTTTAATGACGTGCTCGACACTGAGCTATCTCAGATCATTGAGGTAATCATAACAATATCTAATTTGTCTTGAGCCAGTTCTGGCTAGTTACATCTTTCTAATTTATGCAGGCATGCAAGTTTTTCGGCAGCAAGTATTTTGGTGGCAAATGGTTCCCCAAGTTCACAGTGATAGTTGCACAGAAAAAACATCACACGAGATTTTTCTTCGAGGAACGCAATCGTAATGAAGTGACTCATGTGAATGTCAAACCTGGTAACCTACATCTTTCACATTCTGTTTCATCTTTTCATTTTTTACAATCCTATGAATCAAGCGAGCTCATTTCCTCTGCTTGTGCACATACTTCATTACCATATTCCTGGTTTGCCTATGTGTAGGCACTGTTGTAGATAAGGGAATCTGCCATCCCAGGAACTATGATTTCTACATGTGTGCTCATGCTGGCATGATTGTGAGTTCCAGGGAACTACAAGGCCAACACACTACCATGTGCTCTATGATGAGATAGGCTTCTCTCCTGACGACCTGCAGGAGCTCGTGCATTCCCTCTCCTACGTGTATGTTCACTGAAGAAGTTACAAAAATTCAGCTGTTACCTTGCCTCTGGTCATCTTCCGTTCTGACATTTCATTGCTTCTGAACCCGTTTCAGGTATCAGAGGAGCACCACAGCCATCTCAATAGGTAAGCAAGATTTCCACCACTTGGTTTGCAAGATATGATAACAGGGCATGGCTGATCACCTGATTTTCCCTCAGTTGCTCCTATCTACTATGCACACCTTGCGGTGGCGCAGGTGGCGAAATTTACCAGGCTGGATGACATGTCGGAGACGTCTTCGAGCCACGCTACCCAGGCTGAAGGTGTCCCAGTGCAGGAGCTGCCTCGTCTGCATGCCAACGTAGCGTCTTCGATGTTCTTCTGCTAAGGCCAGAAGTTTGCTCATCATTAGTTGGAAGTGACTGAAACTTTTGAATCAAATGCTACTTAAAACCGGGTGTGGTGTTCATGCCTATGCACCGAAGTATGCTTTTCGAATTAGCTGCTCGTTTGATGGATTTTATTTAATGAACAGTCTTTGATTGCTATCATGGTACTTCCAGCGGAGTTCCTTGCCAATAATAATTTCGAATTTTGATAATCAAAACTTCGTTACAAATGTGCATCTTTCTACGAGGCGCAACATATTCTGATACAGGTCCAGTAAAAACAAGAGAAATACCACCCCCGTCCAGAAACTTAGTATTTATAACTGTTCACAGTTTTCAATGCATGACTATAATTTTTGCTTGTACACATCAATGATCAACACTTAAACATTGATTATGAACATAATTATGCATAAAGTTCCTGGCACACAAGGGTTTATTTTGTTATGTTTACCCATCAATATTTATTTCTTCTCGTACAAACTACTCAAATCGTGATCCTTTAGTGATTAAATAACCCATAATTTGTAATTAAGAAGCTCCAAATATCAAACTCAAATCGTAAGGTGTTTGCATTTTCCGAGTTACAGAAAAAACAGCAGCAGGAGAAAAACCTTTAGACCTCATCTTGCCGTACATGGTTCTAGTTTACATCTATAGTCCTCCATGGTTCACACTAATCACTAGTCTAGTCTAGTTTAAAACGTCGAGTGTGTATAAAAAAGACTACACTGAGCTTCCAAACAAGAAAGAAAAGAAAAAGTCATAATGAACGCTCTGAGGCAGCAAATCGGATGAAATCATATCTCAAATATCTTGAGTTCTGAATCGTATTTTTGCTGTAAAATTGACACTTCAATGTTCATATACAAATCAATGAGGCGGATCTATGATCTACCAATATCTATTAAGTGCTCAAACTTACATTGAAATGTTGATGGTCATCAAACTCAAGACCATCTATCAGCACATCGTACTTGTATTCCATATGATATTGCAAGCAGTCAAGTACAGCCAGAATATTGTTTACTTGCTGGCTCTTTGATCTGTTCTCTGCTGTGAAAGTATAAACCTTACTACCAATTTCTATCCAGCTGCACCCGGTGTTCGTCTTCAGTTCTTTCTCTTTCATCATCTTCCTCACTCTGGCCATATCACTCCAGCAACCAATGCTGGCATATAGATTTGCTAGCTGTACATGAGTTGCCGCACAACCTGGCTCCAGCTTAAGGCGGTGTTCCGCAGCATGGATGCCAATCGGAATGTTTCCATGTATCCTACATGCAGCCACAGAGAACCCCATATGACTGCATTTGGGGTCATGGACATTGCATGGATCAAATCCCATGCTTCATCAATCAATCCTGCCCGTCCGAGAAGATCTACCATGCACGAGTAGTGATCTAGCTCTGGTTTCTTTCCAAGTTGGATCATCGCCTTGAAACAGCGCTGGCCTTCTTCTACAAGGCATGCATGCCGGCACGATGAGAGAATGCCAAGGAAGGAGATTACATCTGGCACTATGTGCTCCTCCTCCATTTCTTTTAGCAAGCTTAGGCAATGTTCAGCAAGGCCATGCTGTGAATATCCAGAGATCATGGAATTCCAAGAAACCAGATCCTTGCAAGTAATTCTCTCAAATACAGATTGGGCCTCATCTATACTCCCACACTTTGCATACATTGATATCAGTGCATTCGAGACATGCACACACAAATCAAAACCCATTCTGAGTTCTAGACCATGAACACTTTTACCAAGTGCAAAAAGTGCATGGTTGGTGCACATGCTGAAGATAGTGGCAAATGTGATGTCATTAGGCCTGCATGCAGACTGCCTCATCAACTGAAATATCTGAAGGCATGGCTCGATCTGATTATCCTGAGCGTAACCAGAAATGAGTGCTGTCCACGACACAGTATTTTTGACTGGCATGTTCTGAAAAATCTGACAAGCACTCTCCAATCGACAACATCTTGCATATAAGCTGATCAGAGAGGTACCAGAAGGACAGACAAGTCATAACCAGCTTTCATCAGTAGAGCATGGAGCTGAACACCTCCCCTAATGAATTGCTTATCAGCACAAAAACTCATGGCAGATGCTAAAATAGATACATCCGCACTTATTCCTCTCCTACGCAACTCCACAAGCAGCATAAACTTGTTTCCCTTTGAGAGTTTATTCATGGAAGGACAAGCAGATATTTCATGGGAATCAATGGTATTGAGTAACTTTTGCGCTGGACTACTGCTTGAGTTGACAAACTGTACATTTCCATTACGCATACCCTGATTTTCTGGTTGAACTCCCAAGATGTCATGCATACAGTCATTGATAAGGCGGTGATGGGACGGACCTTCCTCTTTGCCATTATATGCCTTCCCTGGCACGAGGTGCAGAACTCTCAGTGCATCGTAGATGTTGCGACCACCTTGCTTTCTTGATCTCTCGGGTGGCAAGTGAGTGCCAAAGTTTGCCATACACAGACGAATCGGTGACAATGATGGTAAATGGTTGATGAAACGATACGAAAGGAGATGGCTGTGCGGCCTGTGCATGACCGAAGCTGTCCATGGGCAAACCCATCGGCAGACGCGGGAAGTCGTGTGAGGCCTCCCTCTGGAAAGGCCTAGCAGCATGAACAGCTAGATTCACACCTGTGGGAGGGAAAACAGAGGTCTTGAGTTAGTTATGTTTATCATGATGGAAGATTTACCCATTGGTTTTCAGCTCTATGCACACTGTAAGCAACCGTGGCTGGATTACTAACCCTGCGGCTGCGGCTGCGGCGTCTCCTTCAGCATGTTTGCATACGAACATCAACTTCAGCAGATCCCGATTGCACGCCAAGCTTGAATGCAAATGATTTAACTGCGCCCACGGAAATCAAGAAGGCGTAGTTAGCAATGCTACAGTTCTAAGACGATTTCTTTCTGCTGTAGCAATCGACGGGAACCAGACTGGCCAACATTCAGAGCAACAACCCGACAGATAGGCCGTAGGCTAGCTAGAGAAGTACTAGTCCTGATGCTATACATTTTTTCTTCAGAGAAGCAAAGTACAGTGGATTCATTGGCTCAAACATACCAATTCGGCAACCGAAGTCGAGACTGAATCCTCCACGGTTCCACCCCGCACCGCCGGACGCTGCGCCTGCACCCAGTTATTCAGTCCCCTCGGAACGCCGGTGACGAAGTGGGATTATGGCTGCGGGTCTGACGGCTGCTTTGCAGTTTAGCTTGTGGGGTGGGGGCAGTGGTGGGGGGGTTGGCGGAACCTGGAGGAGAAGGACGGCTGGCCGTCCCGCGAGCCTGAGGACGACGGAATGGCGTGGCGGCGCGCGTCGTATTCCTGCTTTGCCGCTGCGAGGGGTGGGAGAGGGTTCGATACTTTGGTCCGTTCAGTCGCTCGTTTCTTTCTCATGGGCCAGAGAAATGTCTCATGGGTAAGTACTGGACCATGCCCCGGGTCCGACTATGTATCGCCTTCAGCGAGTTGGAGCATCCGACTCACTCGCAATAACCACTAAAGCCCAGTCGGAAGCAGCGTGTCCATTCGCGCACTTCTTTCTCGTACAGCGCATTTCCTGGTTCCCCTATGTGTCGCTGCTTGCGAGTAGAGGGTTCGACTCGCCCGCACGAGCGCAGCCCCTCGCTAGCTACATGGGCCTAGGTGTCTGGCCCATCAGCTTGCCATGCAGTACTATCGCTAGGAAAAGAACCATCTTTCCGCGCGACACGAGCGAGCGACGGTTGACTAGCTAGCTCGCTCCCTATTTTCCATTTTAGTCAGCATGCATCCATCAGCCCCCGAGCTAGTTAGCTGGTCTTCATTACCTTGCACGCTACAAACAAAAACGAAGTACAAATCAAGTACAAAGTACTCGAGCATTTTCAAAACTGGAACCTTTTTTAAAATATTGAACCATTTTCACAAAATCGGAACCATTTTCAAAAATGAATATTTTCAAATATGAATCGAACCAAAAATAATAGTGAACCAAAATTAAAGTGGTTCCGATTTTAAAAATAGTTCAGATTTCGAAAATTGTTCATTTTAGAAAAATGGTTCCGATTTTGAAAATGGCTCCAAATTTGAAAATAGTTCATTTTTGAAAAATGGTTCCTATTTTGAAAATTGTTCCGATTTTGAAAATGGTTCCGATTTTAAAAATGGTTCCGATTTTGAAATATGGTTGCGATTTTGAAAAATTGTTCCGATTTTGAAAATGGTTCATTTTAAAAAATGGTTCAGATTTTGCATTTGAAAACGGTTCCAAATCTGAAAATGGTTCACTTTCAAAAATCGTAACCGTTTAAAAAAACCCGGAACCATGTTCAAAATCAAAACCATTTTTAAAAAATCGGAATGATTTTTAAAATCCAAACCATTTTCAAAAATCAAAAACATTTTTAAAAATCAAAACCATTTTCAAAAAATCGGAACCATTTTTTATATGAATTTCAAAAATAAAAAATGGTTCATTTTAAAAATCGGAACCATTTTTAAATCCAAACCACTTTAAAAAAATCAGAACCATTTTCAAAAAACCGAACATTTTTTAAATGAACATTTTTTAAATCTGAGCCATTGTTAGAAATCAGAATCATTTTCATAAAAATGGTTCCGATTTTTTTGAAAATGGTTCATTGAAAAAACTCGTAACCATTTTAAAAAGATCGGACCATTTTCAAAAATCAGAACCATTTTCAAAAAAATCGAAACTATTTTGAAATGAACATTTTTTAAATCCGAACCATTTTTAAAAATTGGAATCATTTTTTGAGTTCATGGATGCTAGGGTGGCGGCCATAGAAGGAGAGGCTGCACGGTTGCTTTCCTCGGGCAGCATCACAACGGTGGTAGCCATCTCTTTGGCCATGTGGGTGGCGAGGGGATTGGCGGCGGGAGATCCTGGTCGGTGCTTCGGTGGCGGCTCCCTGGTCATGATCTGGAAGCCTCGTGTTGGTTCTCGATGGAACACGTAAAGATCTGAGCTAAAGCTCTGCGCCAGAACAGCGGAGGTGGTATACAACTATTGGGTACAAATGAATCCAATGTTTTTCCCAAATCCTTCATTAAGTTAGGGCTGCTATTTACCTTTAGCGAGAGATTATACCATAAACCCTATAGTGTCGTGCTCTAAATTTGCCACTGTTTACGGGTGGCATTACCCCCTTGGGGGCGGTGCTGTGTATCCTCGCCGTCACTGGCTTACGGTTGAAAATTCGGTGACGGTGGTGCGTCACGTCATTACATGTTACATCTAGGTGTAGCATGTTGGTGTCGCTCTCTTGGTGGGAGGTTCTTCGTCTTCGACGTATCGGGTAGTTTAGGTCCCTTTTCACGGGTGTGGCTGTTACTGTTTTCTTGTTTGACTTCGAGTTGGTGGCTCGCCTCCATCTCGTTGGTTGATTTTTTTCGGTTTACCTGCTTGTATAGGGCTGTTTTTTCCTCCTCTCTGTATCGGTTGACCAGTTTAGATTTATTTATAGGGTCTCTCTATGTCTCAGCTGACTGAGACATAACTTATGTCTCAGTCAGGTGACATCAGCATCGTTTTTTTAATACTTCAATCAGCCTTCCGTTACGCTCGTTTCATTCATTGAGCGATGGCAACAAGAAAGACGCTGGGTATTTTTTTGGGCCTGGATGGTTGTTTGGGTCTAGCTAGTTGTTTGGACCTATGGCCATCCTTTTTGTTGTAACACATGAAAATCGATTTGACGAGAGCACCACCGATCCCCTTCTCTAAAAATTCGAAAATCACACTTTTCTGTTTCAAACAATTCTGAGAAAAAGTATACGGTTACATATACATATTTTATACGTATGCACCAAATTTCGTTGCAAGTGCAATTGCAACTAGCTCTAAAAAAACTCAATTCCAACTGCAGTTGCAACTGGCTCGGAAAAAAACTAAATTTCAAAAAAATAACAAAAATAATACAAAATATAAATTAAAAAAATTTAGGAAAAACTCAGTTGCAAATGTAGTTGCAACTGAGTCTGAAAAATCTCAGTTGCAAGTGCAGTTGCAACTGGCTCAGGAAAAACTCAGTTGCAAGTGCAACTGCAACTAGATCTAAAAAAAACTCAGTTGCAAAATGCTGTTGCAACTGGATTCCAAACAAAAAAATCAGTTTCAACTACAGTTGCAACTGGCTCGGAAAAAACCCAGTTGCAAGTGCGGGTGCAACTGGCTACCAAAATAAAAAACAAATCAAAAATAAAATAAAATAAAATAACTATTAAAAATAATTATTAAAATAATAATTAAAAAACTCAGTTCCACGTGTAGTTGCAACTAGCTCAAAGAAGAACTTAGTTGCAAGTTGTAACAGCCCGGAGCTTGAGAACCTAAAAACCGGTGTAAATTTTCCACTTTTGTGTTCATTGCATCATGGCATCATGCATCATGTTGTTGTCACTAGGGAATTGTGCTAGGGAATTGCTGTTGTTGTTAGGGAATTGTGGTTGTTGCTAGGGAATTGTGGAGGTTTGTCAACATTTGAAAACCAAATTGCCAAATTTGCGTCAACCAATTTCAAAACAACGAAGGCACTCAATCTTGAAAAATAAAATTACTTTGACGTCTCCTATTTGTCAAGGAAGTTCCAAGAGCTCCAAAACAATATTTTGCACTTGCTCCAAATTGTTAAAGGAGCAACAATTTTGAAATTTAGCAAAATGCCTTTTCCACCCTCTCTAAATAAAAGTGGTCCAAACAATTTTATTTTGGGGCGCCAATTTTTGTGGAGCTTCCTCATGGTATAAAAGGGCCACCCAAATTATTTCATAATTTTTGAAAATGTTTTGGTGCCTAAATTAAATCCCCAAAGTCAGCTGGTTTTTAAAAAGAAAAGAGAAATGGACACATCTGTGATGGAAACCAGGTTTGCAGGGGGTTTTTCGTGAAATGCCCTCTCTTCTTCCTGTAGCCACGCGCTGCAGTGCGCCGTGGCCATGCCGTCGCCGCTCGCTCGACGCCCACGCCCGGGCCCCCCTTCCTCGGCCTTCCTCTGCAAGGGAGACGCCCCCACTACCTCACCTGCTCCCCCTCGCTCCCCTCTCACCTGCTCCCTCGTTCCCCTCTTCTCTCCCCACGAGTGCACACCCGAGCCTCCATGGCCGCCGGGATGCGCCGCCGTCTCCCCGTCATTTGAGGCAGCCCCAAGCCGCCTAAAGGCCACCAAAAGCTCCGCCTCGACGTCCTCCCCCGCCTAGCCGAAGGAATCGGCCCAGCTCGCCTCCGTTTCGCCTCGCCATCGCCGTCTTGCCGCTGCCGTGCGAGCGCCGCCGTGGACAAATTCATCGCCGCCGTTGCAACTCCGGTCCACCCGAGCGCCTCCACGCCACCAGGGTGAGCATGCGAGCCTCTCCTGTCCATCTCTCGTTCGAATGTTCTCTATATTCTCGCCGTGGTGCGAGGAGGGTCGCCGTCGCCGTTCTTTGAAATGCGTCGGATAATCCGGTTTAGGAACAATCGGATCTTCCGATTAGTTCCAGTACGTCTGGACCTTAGGTCCTTAGCCATTTTTCCTCACCTCGTTGTAGCATCGGATTTTCCGATCTTTGCAAGCATCGGAAATTCCGAGTTAGGCCAGTACCAATTTTCTCTCAGTCCTTAGTCGATCTCTGGCTCTGTTTTCAGTCGGATATTCCGAGTAAAAGAAAATCGGAATTTCCGATTTAACACAGTACCCAAAAATATTCCTGTTTAACTCATTCCTTCTTTCTATTTGGGTTAAATAATTGTTCTATGTTGGATTTAACTCATAATCATGACTTAATTAAAAAGAGAGAAGAACATAATTAAAAGAACATATTTAATTCAGTAAGTTATAAAAGTAATGCCCTTTTTAATCGGTGCATTCTAAAATTGGTGTATCATACTAAAATGCTCCCAAAAGTAGGGTATACCAAGTGGCATCATTTTCATGCATGCTTACCTCATTTTAGAGCACAGGAAAACATTAAAAACAATGTTGAGCTAATTATCTCTCTTGTTAAATAATAAAGTCCGTACCTCATTTAAATTGGTAGAACTTGCTATATTTAAGTTTAATGCATTCAAAATGTCATCTCATCATATGTCTGCGCATTGCATTTGTTAAGAATATGTGTGGTGATTGAATTGTTTTCTTCCGATGTTTTGTGCTCGATAGATCAAGCAACCGGGTTACTCCACAATACCCCGAAGAGCCGTACTACCAGCACGTTGAGCAAGGCAAGCGTAATCCCCCCTCTGAGCATATCTTATCCTATGTTTCCGCAACTATTTTCTCCACTATATATTGCATGCGGTTCCAAATGTCAATTTTGCTTGGATTAGAGTATCCTATAGTTGCATTAAGATTCCGATGCCAATTACCTGTTTCCCTCCTATTATCCATAGGATTTTACTGTTGGCCTGAAATAATTAACTATGCAGTGTTGATGCTTAGCCATGCTTAGTTAAAATGCTTAGCAGTCCGGTGGATGTTTCATGGTTGGAAACAGGTGATGAGATGTACAGATGATGGTGGAGAATTTGTGGTGACAGATAATAAGATGCTTAAAGGTGGGGATGAGAGGCCACTTTGGTATGGTGGTGTTTTGTCTCACTCTCGCCGCCTAGGTGCGAGTTCTTTACCTCTTGAACCAAGAATGAGCGCGCTTCCATCCGGTGGGGTATATGGAGCCCTCGTCGACCGACTAACTTGTGGCGGACTAGCCGAGGGTCCTCTAGTTTGGCTTTCCATTTGCGCGTGCGTTGAAGATGGTGGCCAAGACTGAGATGAGGATGGTTGTGTCAGGAAAATAAGTGGCCGCGGGACAGGGTGTGAGAAGGTACCTCTTGTCCTACTGCCACTGATGATCCTGGGTTGGTCTTAAGCGAGGTAAAGGTCGTAGCCGCTCCCACCCAGCCGGCTTTCCCCGGAAGAGAGCTAAGAGCTAGGCAATGGGCCGGACGGTACGCATGGATAAGAAGCTAGGAGGTCCCTCGGGAACCTGGCGTCTTTCACATTGTACACCCCTGCAGGGATAAATCTTTTTGAAAAGCCGTGTCCGTGGTTATGGACGACTTGGTGACGGATTCAGAGATCATAGAATAACTTTAACGGAATGATTAAAAACTGGGTACTAGAGGTACCACTCACAATGCAAGGTGAGCTTCCTCGAGGGTGATTCGGGGAGGTGCCTTTGATGAACAGGTACAATGGTTGATGATGGTTGATGATGAGTAAGGTGATGAAAGAAAGAGTTACTTCTTACCCCTTTTAAAATATCTGATTAGTCGATGCCATGAGTTATGTCTTTTAAAATAAAATCAGCTTTATGCAAAACAGCCATAAAACCTTGAAGCCTCATCGAGCATATATAGCTCTTAATCTTGCGAGTTCGTCGAACTCAACGTCGTTTGTTTTTTCAGGGAGGACTTCACCGACCTCGAAGGTGGGTTCTTTGTGGACGTCGACGAGTAGTCTGGGGTTCCCAGGTGGCAGCTTGGGACATCTCGGAACAGCTGGCGCTGGATGTTTATTTGTAGGCCTCTTAGGCCATAATTTGGATCTTGTTGTTTAGAACAACCTAATTTGCTTCCGCTTGTTGTAATGTTGGGTCTGTGACCTCTGGTTGTCATTTGCTATCTTTCTCTATTATAAGAGTTGAACTATAATGATTTGTGTCGTAGAGTCTGTGATGTGCCAGTTGTTCCACAAGTCTTGATCTCTCTATTATGCTTTGATAGTGTGTCTGGTGGTATCGGATAACCGGGACACAGTATCACTGTATAGCAGTCGGGTCGGGGCGCCACAAGTTGGTATCAGAGCAGTACTGCCTGTAGGAAACCCTTCTACTGGTCGATGTTGAGTCTAGTGTTTGTGAAAATATTTTTAACCTAAAAATGAGTTGTGAAAACCATCTTAGGATTCTTTTTACTCCTTATCTGGTTACCCTCTAATCTCGGAGCAATCTTACCTCGATTTGAGTTTAAAGGTTTTACTCCTCGTCTGTTACTTCAAAATGATTAGAAACGGGGTGGGTTCGACCTTTAGTGTTATGTGTCACGTTGCTCCCGCTGCGTTGCAATCCCAAATCAACTCAGATGTTTCTACAATTAATCTTTGATCCTTTCTTTGGGTTTTAACCCACGGACTTGAACATAAGGTCCCGGATTGTGTCAACTAGAGTGTGTTAAGTTGTGATTTCTTAACTCTCACTAGTAGCACATGATGCTGATCTTTGACCCAAGTTCTATCTTGTTGTTTTCCTTCTCGCAAAGTATTATCGTCCCTAGTCTGTGTACTTGTGTAGACGCTAATGCTATTGTTCGACCATTCGGAGAAAGATACTAACTGTGTCATTGTCAAATCTCCAGAATGGCTCGAGGAGGCCGTGGAGGCCGTGGTGGTCGCGGTAACCACAATGATGATGAGGATGATCTGCCGCCACCACCCTCGATGGCTGAGGTCTTGATGGCCATTGAGGAGAACCGTGGGCGCAATGAGCGCTTGCTTGAGCAGTTGGTGCAGCAGAATGCACGGAGGAACGAGTGCAACACTCTCACTGAGTTCCTGCGCCCAGCCACCCACCTTTGCTGATGCTAAGGAGCCACTGGAAGCTGATGATTGGCTTCGTGCTTTGGAGCGCAAGTTCTCCGCGCTGCATGTCCCAGTGGCTGAGCAAGTCAACTTTGCCACCTATCTCTTGGTTGGTGCTGCTGGCTGTTGGTGGGAAAGCCATGTGGCTTTGTTTCCAGCCAACCATGTCTTCACCTGGGCTGATTTCGCACTGCCTTCCGTGCGGAGTACATTCCCCAGCCGATCATGGATTGAAGAGGAGGGAGTTCCTGGATTTGCAACAGGGACGGATGGACCTCCGCACTTATGGTCGTGAGTTCAACCATCTCTCTCGTTACGCCCCAAGGGACGTGACCAATGATGCTGACAAGCAAGAGCTGTTCCGCAAGGGTCTGACTCCGCAGCTCCGCTATGAGTTGTTGCCCTTCAGGTTCCAGACCTATCAGGAGCTGTTCAACCAGGCTTTCACTTGAGCAAGGAAGAAAGGAACTTGAAGCTTCCAAGAGGCCCGCACATGGGGACCACCAGAGTTCCTCGGGTTCTGAGAGCAAGAAGCGCAGGGTGTTTGTCCCTACAGCGCTGTGCCGCGTGCTCCATTCATGCCAGAGCCGCAGGATACAGGCCACCTCCTCCGCGCCCCACTACTTCGACACTTGGGGTAGGCGGGAGTGGGTACCGTCCTATGCTACCTGCTCCACCTGGAGTCACTTGCTACACCTGTGGCCAGGCTGGCCACTACTCCAGGGAGTGCCCCCAGAAGGCACCTCTCGCGATAACTCCTGCACGAGCCCCTGCCACTCCAGCTGGCAAGGCTGGACCTATTGTGCGTGGTCGCCTGAACCATCTCTGCTGAAGAAGCTGAAGAGACCCCGGCGTTCTTATGGGTGAGTTACGAATCAACGGCAATCAGCTACAGTTTTGTTTGACTCTGGAGCATCGCATTCATTCATATCCATAGCTTTTGCAAAAGACCACAAAATACCGTTGAGAAAATGAGCCGTCCCTTGGTGATTCCACTCCTGGCTCCAAATGGCAAACCGATGGGGTTACTCCTGAGTTCAGATTATATAGGTTACTCTCTTTTCCTTTGCTTGGTAGCTCTGAGTCAAAGGCATTGATGTCATACTGGGCATGAACTGGCTAGCCAAATACCAGGCTAATCTCGACTGTGCTGCCAAGACCATTACCGTGACAATTCTTCCGGTGACAGTGTGAAGTATTGGTCTGCACTATCAAGACCTCCATCCTCCGTCATACCCAACTCACCTGAGATCTCCTTTGCTTTATGGAAGGCGAATCCCCTCCTGAAATCCAGGACATACACGTGGTGTGTGACTTCCCGGATGTGTTCCCGGAAGAATTGCCTGGCATGCCTCCTGACCGAAGTGTGGAGTTTGTCATAGATCTACTTCCCGGTACTGCTCCAATTTCCAAGAAGCCCTACCGTATGCCGGTGGAAGAGTTGGCTCTGTTGAAAGAGCAAATTGATCAGCTGTTAGCAAGGAGTTCATCCAGCCTAGCAGTTCACCTTGGGGTTGTCCGGTACTCTTTGTCAAGAAGAGGGATTCTACCGTGCCTCGTCTAGTCTCTGACTATCGACCGTTGAATGCGGTGACAATCAAGAACAAGTATCCTATTCCTCGCATCAATGATCTGTTGGATCAGTTAGCTGGTGCAACGGTATTCTCCAAGATGGATCTGAGGTCAGGCTACCATCAGATAAAAATCAGAAAGGAGGATATTCCAAAGACGGCATTTGTTACTCGCTATGGCTCATATGAGTATACCGTCATGTCCTTTGGTCTCACAAATGCCCAGCTACTTTCATGAGGCTCATGAACTCCATCTTCATGGATTATCTTGACAAGTTTGTCGTCATTTACATTGATGACATCCTCATCTATTCCAAAACCAATGAAGAGCATGAGGAACATCTTCGTTTGGTTCTGACACGACTTCGAGAACACCGCCTCTATGCCAAGTTCTCCAAGTGTGAGTTTTGGTTGGATAATCTTGTCTTCCTTGGTCATGTGATATCCGCTAATGGTGTGGCTGTCATTCCTGACAAGATTCAGTCCATTCTGGATTGGAAAACTCCAATGTCAGTCAAGGACATCGTAGCTTTCTCGGATTGGCGGGTTACTACCGCCGATTCATCGAAGGTTTCTCCAAGATAGCCAAGGCCTGACTGACCTTCTCAAGAAGGATAAAAAGTTTGTATGGTCGGCCGAAGCTGAAGAGAGCTTCAAAACACTGAAAGCCAAACTCACGTCCGCTCCTGTGCTTGTCCTGCCGGACACAAGCAAGGATTTCGTCGTCTTCTGTGACGCCTCTCTACAAGGCTTGGGCTGTGTGCTAATGCAAGATGGCCATGTGGTGGCATATGCTTCTCGCCAACTTAAGCCGCATGAGCTCAACTACCCAACTCATGATCTAGAACTTGCCGCGGTGGTCTATGCTTTGAAGCAATGGAGACCATACCTGTTTGGTAACCGTTGCGAGATCTTCTCGGATCACAAGAGTCTGAAGTACCTCTTCACCCAGCCGGATTTAAATCTCAGGCAAAGGCGTTGGTTGGAGTTAATCAAGGACTATGATGTGAGTCTGAACTATCAACCCGGCAAAGCAAACGTCGTGGCTGACGCGCTAAGTCGGAAGTCCTATTGCAACAATCTGATGATTGAAAAGGCCAACCTGCTCTTCATGAAGAGTTGCCCGTTTGAACCTGGAAATTGTTCCCTCCGGCTACCTTGCAAATCTGGAGATCAAAGCTACTCTTGTAGACCAGATTAAGGATGCTCAGAAGCTGGATGAGGGTATCTGAATATCAAGAAGAACATTGCTAGTGGAAGGCCAAATGTTTCTCGGAAGATGAATCCGGGTTGTTTATTTTGGTGACCGCTAGTGGTGCCAAAGAACCGGAATTTGAGGGAGCTCATCTCCAAGAAGCTCATGAATCACCTCTCTCTATTCATCCCGGTAGTACCAAATGTACCAAGACCTTCGACCACAATTCTGGTGGACTCGTATGAAACGAGAAATTGCCAAGTATGTTGCTGAATGCGACACATGTCGACGGGTAAAGGCTGAACATCAAAGACCTGCCGGCACTCTTCGCCCTATTGCAGTCCCGAGTGGAAATGGGATGAAATTGGTATGGACTTCATCACCGGGTTTCCCCGATCTCAAAAGGGCAACAATGCAATATGGGTAATCATTGATCGTCTTTCCAAGGTTGCTCACTTCCTACCAGTCCGTGATGATATACGGGCAAGTCAACTTGCTGACTTATATTTGGCTCGTATTGTTCCATTGCATGGGGTCCCTCTGAGGATCATATCGGACCGTGGAAGTATCTTTGTCTCCAAGTTTTGGCAGAGTTTCCAAACTGCTATGGGGTCCCGTCTCAACTTCAGTACCGCCTACCATCCTCAAACTGATGGTCAGACCGAAAGAGTGAACCAAGTGTTGGAAGACATGCTTCGGGCATGTGTAATCTCTTTTGGCAAGGGTTGGGAAAAGTATCTCCCTTTCGCGGAGTTCTCCTACAACAATAGCTATCAAGCTAGTCTGGGCATGGCTCCTTTGAGGCTCTTATGGAAGAAAATGCCGCACTCCTCTAAATTGGTCCGAGACCGGAGAGAGAGCACTCTTTGGTCCGGATGTGATCAATGAAGCTGAGGAGAAGGTTCGAATCATAAAGAGAATCTGAAGATTGCTCAGTCTAGGCAGAAGAGCTACTATGATAAGCACCATCAGGAAATTCACTATGAAATTGGTGATAAAGCTTATCTCCGCGTCTCTCCCCTTCGTGGCGTTCGCCGCTTCGGAATCAAAGGGAAATTGGCCCTCGCTATGTTGGCCCTTTCACCGTTCTGGCCAAGCGAGGAGATCTTTCTTATCAATTGGAGTTACCGGTCAAATTCCCAAATGTACATGATGTGTTTCATGTCTCCCAACTTCGCCGGTGTTTTAAAGATCCTATCCATGGGGTCAATCATGAGGAGCTGGATCTCCAGGAAGATCTCCTATCGCGAGCATCCTATCCGTGTCCTGGATGAAGCCGAAAGGAAGACCCGAACAAGACTACCAAGTTCCTCAAAGTTCAATGGTCCCATTCCGAGGAAGAAGCAACTTGGGAAAGAGAGTCTAGTCTTCGTGAGGAGTATCCCGACTTCTTTCCGCAACCTTAGAATCTCGGGACGAGATTCCTGTAAGGGGGGTAGAATTGTAACAGCCCGAGTTGAGAACCTAAAAACCGGTGTAAATTTTCCACTTTTGTGTTCATTGCATCATGGCATCATGCATCATGTTGTTGTCACTAGGGAATTGTGCTAGGGAATTGTTGTTGTTGCTAGGGAATTGTGGTTGTTGCTAGGGAATTGTGGAGGTTTGGCAACATTTGAAAACCAAATTTCCAAATTTGCGTCAAGCAATTTCAAAACAACGAAGGCACTCAATCTTGAAAAATAAAATTACTTTGACGTCTCCTATTTGTCAAGGAAGTTCCAAGAGCTCCAAAACAATATTTTGCACTTGCTCCAAATTGTTAAAGGAGCAACAATTTTGAAATTTAGCAAAATGCCTTTTCCACCCTCTCTAAACAAAATGGTCCAAACAATTTTATTTTGGGGCGCCAATTTTTGTGGAGCTTCCTCATGGTATAAAAGGGCCACCCAAATTATTTCCTAATTTTGAAAATGTTTTGGTGCCTAAATTAAATCCCCAAAGTCAGCTGGTTTTAAAAAGAAAAGAGAAATGGACCCATCTGTGATGGAAACCAGGTTTGCAGGGGTTTTTTCGCGAAATGCCCTCTCTTCTTCCTGTAGCCACGTGCTGCAGTGCGCCGTGGCCATGCCGTCGCCGCTCGCTCGACGCCCACACCCGGGCCCCCCTTCCTCGGCCTTCCTCTGCAAGGGAGACGCCCCCACTACCTCACCTGCTCCCCTCTCACCTGCTCCCTCGTTCCCCTCTTCTCTCCCCACGAGTGCGCACCCGAGCCGCCATGGCCGCCGGGATGCGCCGCCGTCTCCCCGTCGTTTGAGGTAGCCCCAAGCCGCCTAAAGGCCACCAAAAGCTCCGCCTCGACGTCCTCCCCCGCCTAGCCGAAGGAATCGGCCCAGCTCGCCTCCGTTTCGCCTCGCCATCGCCGTCTTGCCGCTGTCGTGCGAGCGCCGCCGTGGACAAATTCATCGCCGCCGTTGCAACTCCGGTCCACCCGAGCGCCTCCACGCCACCAGGGTGAGCATGCGAGCCTCTCCTGTCCATCTCTCGTTCGAATGTTCTCCATATTCTCGCCGTGGTGCGAGGAGGGTCGCCGTCGCCGTTCTTTGAAATGCGTCGGATAATCCGGTTTAGGAACAATCGGATCTTCCGATTAGTTCCAGTACGTCTGGACCTTAGGTCCTTAGCCATTTTTCCTCACCTCGTTGTAGCATCGGATTTTCCGATCTTTACAAGCATCGGAAATTCCGAGTTAGGCCAGTACCGATTTTCTCTCAGTCCTTAGTCGATCTCTGGCTCTGTTTTCAGTCGGATATTCCGAGTAAAAGAAAATCGGAATTTCCGATTTAACACAGTACCCAAAAATATTCCTGTTTAACTCATTCCTTCTTTCTATTTGGGTTAAATAATTGTTCTATGTTGGATTTAACTCATAATCAGGACTTAATTAAAAAGAGAGAAGAACATAATTAAAAGAACATATTTAATTCAGTAAGTTATAAAAGTAATGCCCTTTTTAATCGGTGCATTCTAAAATTGGTGTATCATACTAAAATGCTCCCAAAAGTAGGGTATACCAAGTGGCATCATTTTCATGCATGCTTACCTCATTTTAGAGCACCGGAAAACATTAAAAACAATGTGGAGCTAATTATCTCTCTTGTTAAATAATAAAGTCCGTACCTCATTTAAATTGGTAGAACTTGCTATATTTAAGTTTAATGCATTCAAAATGTCATCTCATCATATGTCTGCGCATTGCATTTG
Source organism: Poa pratensis (assembly GCA_947311845.1). Lineage (NCBI taxonomy): Eukaryota > Viridiplantae > Streptophyta > Magnoliopsida > Poales > Poaceae > Poa > Poa pratensis. Next base: position 5,068,579 of record CAMZMU010000110.1, on the reverse strand, counting down.
TTAAGCATATGTGTGGTGATTGAATTGTTTTCTTCCGATGTTTTGTGCTCGATAGATCAAGCAGCCGGGGTTACTCCACAATACCCCGAAGAGCCGTACTACCAGCACGTTGAGCAAGGCAAGCGTAATCCCCCCTCTGAGCATATCTTATCCTATGTTTCCGCAACTATTTTCTCCACTATAATATTGCATGCGGTTCCAAATGTCAATTTTGCTTGGATTAGAATATCATATAGTTGCATTAAGATTCCGATGCCAATTACCTGTTTCCCCTCCTATTATCCATAGGATTTTACTGTTGGCCTGAAATAATTAACTATGCAGTGTTGATGTTAGCCATGCTTAGTTAAAATGCTTAGCAGTCCGGTGGATGTTTCATGGTTGGAAACAGGTGATGAGATGTACAGATGATGGTGGAGAATTTGTGGTGACAGGTAATAAGATGCTTAAAGGTGGGGATGAGAGGCCACTTCGGTATGGTGGTGTTTTGTCTCACTCTCGCCGCCTAGGTGCGAGTTCTTTACCTCTTGAACCAAGAATGAGCGCGCTTCCATCCGGTGGGGGTATATGGAGCCCTCGTCGACCGACTAACTTGTGGCGGACTAGCCGAGGGTCCTCTAGTTTGGCTTTCCATTTGCGCGTGCGTTGAAGATGGTGGCCAAGACTGAGATGAGGATGGTTGTGTCAGGAAAATAAGGGTACGAGAAGGTACCTCTTGTCCTACCGCCACTGATGATCCTGGGTTGGTCTTAAGCGAGGTAAAGGTCGTAGCCGCTCCCACCCAGCCGGCTTTCCCCGGAAGAGAGCTAAGAGCTAGGCAATGGGCCGGACGGTACGCATGGATAAGAAGCTGGGAGGTCCCTCGGGAACCTGGCGTCTTTCACATTGTACACCCCTGCAGGGATAAATCTTTTCGAAAAGCCGTGTCCGCGGTTATGGACGACTTGGTGACGGATTCAGAGATCATAGAATAACTTTAACGGAATGATTAAAAACTGGGTACTAGAGGTACCACTCACAACTGCAAGGTGAGCTTCCTCGAGGGTGATTCGGGAGGTGCCTTTGATGAACAGGTACAATGGTTGATGATGGTTGATGATGAGTAAGGTGATGAAAGAAAGAGTTACTTCTTACCCCTTTTTCAAATAATCTGATTAGTCGATGCCATGGAGTTATGTCTTTTAAAATAAAACCAGCTTTATGCAAAACAGCCATAAAACCTTGGAAACCAATCATCGAGCATATATTAGCTCTTAATCTTGCGAGTTCGTCGAACTCAACGTCGTTTGCTTATTTTCAGGGGAGGACTTCACCGACTTCGAAGGTGGGTTCTTTGTGGACGTTGACGAGTAGTCTGGGGTTCCCAGGTGACAGCTTGGGACATCTCGGGACAGCTGGCGCTGGATGTTTATTTGGAGGCCTCTTAGGTCATAATTTGGATCTTGTTGTTTAGACAACCTAATTTGCTTCCGCTTGTTGTAATGTTGGGTCTGTGACCTCTGGTTGTCATTTGCTATCTTTCTCTATTATAAGAGTTGAACTATAATGATTTGTGCGTAGAGTCTGTGATGTGCCAGTTGTTCCACAAGTCTTGATCTCTCTATTATGCTTTGATAGTGTGTCTGGTGGTATCGGATAACCGGGGACACAGTATCACTGTATAGCAGTCGGGTCGGGGCGCTACACAAGTGCAGTTAAAACTGGCTGTGAAAAAACCTCAATTCCAAGTGTAGTTGCAACTAGCTTCAAACAAAAAAAAACTTAGTAGCGAGTGCAGTTGCAATTGGTTTTTGAAAAAAAACTCAGTTGCAAGTGCAATTGCATCTGGCTCAGAAAAAAACTCAATTTCAAGTACAGTTGCAACTGGCTTCCAAAAAATGAAAACCAAAAGCTCAAAAAAAATAAAAAAAATAAGAGTTGCAAATGGCTCTGAAAAAAACCCAGTTTCAACTGCAGTTGCAACTGGCTACCAAACAAAAAACAAAACAAAAAAAATAAAAAAAATAGCCAAAGTAATACAAAAAAATAAATTAAAATAATATTTAGAAAAAACTCAGTTTCAACTGCAGTTACAACTGGTTAAGAAAAAATCTCAGTTACAAGTACAGTTGAAACTAGCTCAAGAAAAACTCAGTTCCAAGTGTAGTTGCGACTGGCTCAAGAAGAATTTAGTTGCAAGTGCAGTTGCAACTGGATGTGAAAAAAACCTCAGTTCCAAGTGTAGTTGCGACTGGCTCAGGAAAAACTCAGTTGCAAGTGCATTTGCAACTGGCTTGGAATAACTAAAATCCAAAAAAAATAACAAAAGTAATACAAATATAAATTAAAATAATAATTAGAAAAAAAAACTCAGTTGCAAAAGGAGTTGCAAAAAAAATTAACAACACAAAAAAGACGTAGCAGTTTAACCCAAGCAGGTACTACTAAATACTTTAATTTCAACTGACGAGAAGAAAAGATTAATATGTTTAACTCATAACCTGCTGATAATCTATACAAAAACGCATGCAAACTATGGGTAGCTAATTCCTTCATCTAACCAACTAGTTTGTCAATTTATTTTGCCATCGACTAATTATGGCCGATCAAACCAAAATCAAACTGAATCAAGTGAATTTCATAGAACACACAAAAAAAGACAAAACTCCAAACACAAAATAAAAGTCCACAATTACAAAAAAAATAAACCAATCCACAAAAAATCTACAAAAGAAAAAGAGCAATTGCCTTCACAAAAAATAATTTCGGCACATTAAACTAAAAAAGAAGTATATAGATATCTTTTTGTTTAGTACGAACATACAAAAACTAGATCCGACACTAAAAAAACGTACAAGAAAAAATTTAAAACGGACCGCAACTAACTAACAACCATCAAAGCCTAGACAAAATAATAGCTAGCAAAAAAAAAAACCACACCCAGCCCACCCCCTCCAGCACCGAACTCTCCCAGCCCAGCCCATTAGGACAAACGGACCAACCCACCACCATGCACCTCTAGGAAAAAAAATGGCGTGCGAAACAAAGCCCAACAAACAGAAACACACATGCAAACGAGCCAACCCACCAACAGCACGAATCGCGAAGCAGGGGATAGATCGGACGGACACGGATGTGACTGAGACATAAGCTATGTCTCAGCTAGATGAGACTTAGCAAAACCGATATTTATAAAGCGGGGCGATAAGCCTATTTCAAAGATTTGTGGATTGCAGCTTAGTACAACTAACCCAGCAAACCAAACTTAGGTAAGAAACAAAATAGAGAGATCCATACGGAATCGCTAGAAAACACAATACACGTGAGTGGTTTCACTTTCGTGAATTCGTGACAGGCTTTTGGCTGGTCAGAAAACACAATACATGTGACCAAAATGTGGTGTTTTTTTTTTGGCAACTGTATGGTATCGATTTTTCACATCCGACTACCGGCATTTCCCTAACATCCGGTATTTCTGTTGCAGCTAGACTCTGTTCGACACTGTCGTGGCTTTGCAACTTGAATTGAGTTCTGATAGCGTCTAGAAGTAGGTTGGTAGACAAAATCCAAACAAGTTTACTGTTTGTTTCGTGGGAAGGGAATTTAGGGAGATTTATGGTTTCCGGTTCTATAAGTACAAATTTCGATCGTAACCAAACAACCTGTATATGGTTTTTGGTTCTACAAGCACAAATCTCGATCTTAACCAGAGAACCTATCGATCCGAACTAACTAAAGATCCGCTGAAATTCTGTCGTTGCCTCCACGGGCCTATATAACTCGACCACCATCCCTCGTCCTCCTCCACACCAAACAACGCAAACAAGAAAAAAAGCAAAGATGACGTCCTTATTCAACACCAAGTCGATCGCCCTGTTCGTCATCTTCTTCCTGGCCGTCGCGTCGTCGGAAGCGTCCAGGGGAATCAACCCCGCCGCCTCCACCCCCGTCGCTGCCACCGTGATCGGCATCGACGATCTCTTCTCCTCGATCATCTTGGGGCAGCATGCGGCGCTCAGGGCCGACGACGCCTATGGAGACCCGAACCGGAGCATGAACATAACCGCCAAGTGCCTCCTGTCCATCATGGACTTCATGATGTGCATGGACTACTTCACCGACGAGACCATCCCGGCGCCACCCACCATTTGCTGCAATGGCTACTTGGCGCTCTCCAAGTCGCCGCCCTGCTTGTGCCAGATCCTCAACGTCGGCTGGGATAGGGAGCTCCCCAGGCCCTTGTATTTCCCGCATGTCGTTGAAGCCCCGCCCTTGTGCGGAATCGATACGTCCAAGTCCAAGCCCTTCCCCGGCTGCGATGCCTACATGCGTAAGACCACAAAATCTCCCTCCACTCAGCAATCCGTTTATTTATTGTTTGTTTGTTGGTATATATATTTTGCTTATAAATAGATTAACCAATCGTTCGATGATGGACTTTGACAGCCCCGCAGCCGCAGCCCTCTCCGGCGCCGGTGCCCGCTGCCGCCAGTCCTGCGAAGCCACCGTCTTCAGGTAATCATCCCCGAATTACTTCAGTTAATTGTGTGTTGTGTTTGCTCTGACTTCTGAAATTCTGATACCATCTTAATTTTGATTTTGTTTGACAGCGACGTCACCGTAGAAGCAAGATCGAGGCTGCATGCACGGACAGTTTCGTCAAGAGTCCAAGACGTACTAGCTAGCTATGGTGTTGATCCGCATGGTGGTCTTGCTCCTGTTAACAGGGACAAATTAGATGATTATTCGTTAATTGTTTTGAGAGTTTAGGAAGTCACACCTGTAGCATATTACCTAGCTCTAAATCAGCACCGTTCGCCCAACACAATTGGTCGTGAAGGTGCAAGATAACAAGGAGCGAACTTTGTGCACATAAGACAATCATAAAAAGCTGCGAAGTTAATATCGAACGCACCATAGAGGTTGGTGTAAACATCCAAAAATATCGCAAAACACATCTAAAAGTCTCTAAATCGCATCGGAACCGCATGCGACGGGAGAAAGAGAAGGCGTAGAATACTCCATACAATATACTCCCTCCGTTTAAAAAAGGATGTCACAAAAATGAACTATAGATAGACCATTTTTGTGACATCTTTTTCCGAACGGAGGGAGTACTACTTTCCCCATGAAAAGGCATAACTTTGCCCATCACGAAATTCGCAGCTGAACAAAAAGCTACTACTTTCCCACGTCTTTGACAATTAATAATTATTGGGTACAATTTTATCTAGACAAAATTAATGGTCAAAATTGGACACTGAAAATCTGAAATATATGTGCGCCACTTAAGTAGAGACATAGAAGTACAAAAAATTAAATCTAGTATCCCACTACTCAGTTGCCGTTCAGCCACAATACCATGTCCAGTGACCCCTCACGAGCTCGTTCACCATAAGTAGCGTGTCAACTGTTACCTGCTTGCTCAACTCATACTGCGGCGCGGTGACAGGAGGTATGCTCATACTGCTAGACGTTCGCCGACCGCTAGTCAAGAGATCCCGAAACATGCGCGCCGCCATCTCTTGTACTCCTCCGTTCATAAATATAAGATGTTTTAGATTTTGTCCATATTCACATGTGTCAACATATATGTAGACATGTTTTAGTGTGCATGCACACTTATTTGAATGTGCACCTAGTCAACATGTGAGCTAGCTAAAACTTCTTATACTGTATTAAAAAACTGAGGGAGTAGCTACGAGTAGCTGCTTGTGCATCAATCCGAATCTGGCGGAGAACGTGGATGTGATTTGAAGTGCTCCCAGGGTAGAACAGAGGCGGGCGCCTGCTGCCTGACAAAGATGGAGAAAGACTGCCCGTATTTTGCACATACAGACTACACAGTGACCAAAATCAAACTTCCCAGCAAGTCTAATATGACCACAAATATGTTATAAGCGTCAAACGCCAGAGTTTGACGATGCTCATCTCATCTGCCTTAAAAAAATAAAATGCACCGAATGCTTCCAGATCTATCAAATCCACAACATAGCTATATGCTTGTATCTCAAAAAGATCTACACAAAATGGTAAGGCTGGAATATCACCACGTGGCCAAATTTAACCGAAGATTTACACCAAATTATAAGAATATATTCAGGTTCCCTGGCACAGCCTAACTCAACAACGTAACCAAATTTAACCTAATGACAAGGCGTTTCCAAAGTGATGAGCCAAAGGACACAGCAGCCAAACCAATAACAGAAAACAAAACGCAAAAACTCGAATCGCCTCGATCCTTGTCGACAGATGCCAACTGCTTCTATAATAGCACATGCCTCTCTTTGAGAATTACTCTAGTTATCTTACTATCCGATGGTCATGCCAAACCCAAATTTGTAATCTTTCTTCCAGTGATCAACCTGCACAAGTGGTAAATTAAAATCAGCCTTAAAACTCAAATTTCATTGTTGTTCTGTCTAGGTGGCCCTCCTCAAAACTTGTGCGTCAGGAAAACTATTCAAAGTTGGTACATCTTAACACTAACATACTGTATATGCATATCGCCATAACATGTCCTCATTCAGATTTGAGGCCTCATTCATATCAAACATGTTAAAAAGGGAAGGCAGTATATCAAACATGTTAAACAGGTCCTTGTATGGAATAACAGAAGAGGTGATGTAAGCTGACCTCTGCAGAAAGATGCAAATTAACGCCCTGGACAATTGCCTCCTCCAAAAGAGCAGAAACTACGCCATTGGTATCCACCTTTCCCCTCAACCGACACTGCAATGTTAAGCAACAGTGCATATTTAACATGTAACTCAAACATGAATTAACAGAAAACCCAAAAACAGTTCAACAGAAAAGATATTTTAAAAGAGAATTTCAGTGCATCTCTTTTGTTATATATCTGTTGAGCAACAATATAGTAACAACTTTCAAACAATTCCAACTTTGTTAGAATGCATTGTGGATAAACGATGTTAGAATGCAAATATGCTTAAGTAACAATTTAAATGATATTATCCAAGAAAAAATAGAATGCAATGTTTAGCAACAATGTAATTCAAGAGAAACTGTTGGACAAGGAATAACTTTGTGGTGATTTCTAAATTCTAAATGCCATCCCAAGGCGATGAATGCCTACCATGAAAAACAATCATGGTGCACCTGTCTCGGAAATAATCATAACCAAACTTCTTGTTACATCTTTTGTCATATCATTGTACATGAAATCCGATACATGGGTAACAAAGATGTAAAACTAAACTGCAATGCATATGGCATACCTGTCTCAGCATATAATCATAACCAACACTTGCTGTGACATCTTTTGACATATGATTGTACATGAAATCAGTAGCAAGGGAAACCTGCATAAAGAAAAGCTTATCATTTTGAAGAAGATAATAACAGTAAAAGGTTTCAAAATGCTATGATAGAATTTTAACCTTTTCAGATACTTTCTGAACATAACTCAGCGAAACCACTCCAGTGCTTGCAATTTGTCCAGATGCAACCTGAAGATAGTAGTGTCATGGCTCAATCAGATAGCAAAGACAAAATATCATATTTTTCAATTTGTTGTTCACCCACCATCAGTTGCCAATAAAGTAGTATCAACATCAGTTCTATAATATATATTGTCACAATGTACTGACAACAATGTTGGGTAACAATGTAACATGGCATATCTCAGTTTAGTCAAAAGGATCAGTATTTCTTACATGCAGCTTCAGACCATATATGGCACTGAATAGTAATGCATCTGGTTTGTCGATGAAGAGTAATAAATTCCAAACACTAATTATGAACAGTTTAACATATGCATAAAAACTCACCATTTTCTTCGTGTCATATCTAGCAGCAAAACCAACTCCTGACTTCCGCTGTTGTCCAAGCCAAAAAGCTTCAGTTCCCAATGAGAGATTCTTCGTGACACTCTGAAATGCACAAATAAGTTCAGTTATGATCTACGTATCAAAATGAAAGAACAAAACCGATTCGCTGAATATGCCATCTCAGTTCCGTTTCTCTATCAAAATGAAAGTTCAGTTCTGATCTATTTAGTTGTATGTTAAACTGAAGACGACATGAGCAAAACAGTCTTCTCTATATAATTATTCCATCCTCCAGTCTATTCAACAAACTATTCGGGGAAGCACTTCTCCATTACTGCCCAACTGAAGATTGGAATGATAGTTCCATGGTCACTGTACCAGTTGATTAGGTTGCATTTGGCTTGGAAACATGTTTGGTTCTGCTGAATATAAATCTCAAGCTTCTTTGGACAAGTAAATTTCGAGCAAACTAAAAAAAGTAGGATCTTTATGTTTTGTTGATTTATTCCATCAGTCTTGATTGTCTACTAATGCAAATTAAGAACGCACCAATTACCGCATCAACACCATGCCAGCCTAAGTACTTGCAATCACAATTATTACATTTTTTATTTTTATTTTTATTTATCAGCGTGACAGTTGTGCTACAACACTGGAGTTTAGCTGCATGCATAAATGGTAAAAATAATTATAGTCCACAATGGATAATTAAATCGCACAAAGCTTTAGCTGCCTGCATCAATGCTCAAAATTACAAAATGCATACTGCCATTAAAAAATTGTTAAAAACTTCATCATATTTTCCACATGTAGTCACAAAGGGTCGATATACTGCTTTATCATCGAATACTTAACAAAATTATATTCATGATATCACAGCGGAGTAAATCGTTCCAATTATTGAATGGCTTTTACGTGCAAACATTTAAATTAATTGCTGCATCATGCCATCATCTAAAAAACGCACCTGGATGTAGCTCCCTCCATAGAAGCCATTGCTCCCAAATTGACATACGGATCTAAAATCTTTGCCCTGGAATAAATGACATCATAGTAAAATTCAGACAGATAAATTTATTACATCAGATGAAGAAGGTAAAACACCATATTTTTTCAAATATATGACACAAAATGCACAAAATAAGGTACACCATAGATGAAAACACAATGACTTGCAAAATCAGGAAATAACTAAATGCACAAAAGACACTGACCTTATAATCAAAACTCATCACGCCTTGGGAATAATCAGGCTCGTTTGTCAACTGAAAAAACAAAAGTAAGTCAACTAAGAGATGTAACGAGGCATGACATTCAGTGGAGCAAGCTCATATTTAAGCCGTGGTACCAAAATCAGTCACCTGAGCATTTATTTTTAGGGCAAGATTGCTCATGAGATCATACTTGACACGAGCATTTAGCCTTCCGTCTTGCGATATCCTACCGATGAGCATCATCTAAGGAGACAAACGTATTTAGATAAGAAGATAAAAAGCGCACAAAACAGATGAAAATTTAACCTGATAGAGTAAGTACCGAGGGATCAAGAAAGTTGGCACCAAAATCGTAGTTTCCGTGGGGGACCTTGATCACATCAGGCCCCTGCGTAGGGACCTCCATGGATCCCATGGACACACTGGTACAATCACGCAATGGAATTGTAACGCGACTACAGCCAGATTAATAACAGATTACAGGAAAAATAAACGATGGACATCAGGCAGCGTGCGTACCTATGGCTCAAAACGAAGTACGGGCCGAGCACCTTGTTGAAATCGAAGCGGAATCCCTCAAACACCTCGGGTTTTAGCGACGCTGTAACAAACAACATGAAGATCGCGGCTTTAACAATCGATTCGATTCGATTGGCGGTGATGCCAGAGACAAGGGAGGGGGAGGGGCGATTCGTCTTACTCAAGGCCTCGCGCTGGATCTCTTCGTAGGGTAAAGGCGTGGGGAGGTTCAGGTAGTCCACCTTGTCATCCTCCGCCGCCGCCTTTTCGCCCGCCGGCGGCGTCAACGGCGGGGAGGCCTCCGGGGCATAGGGAGCAGATGGCGCATAGGCTGGAGTTGGGGCGGGGGTAGGAGGAGGAGGAGGATCCTCGCGGCTGACGGAGGAGCCCATGGCGGTGGTGGCGGTGGCGGCGGCGGCGAGAAGTGATCGGCGCTCGTTCGATTTGGGGCTGGGTAGGTTTCGCGAGTTTTTTTTTGGCTGCGCCGTCGATGGGGAAAAGAACAGCTTTTTCGCAGGGGCGGTGGGGTTTTAGGGAGGGTTTTCTGCTGCTGCTCGGTGGGTGGTTTCCGTCGCTAGATATGCCTCGAGATTCGTGTTACCGGGGCAAGTTATGCTTTACCATCTTGTGCTTCAAGTATACACAAAACGTCGATGACCAAAATCATCGGCTAATCTTAGAGTTGGAAACGGACTGCATAATTCTCTTACCGCTCCTAAGTACTCGGATATAAATACGTACAGATATTGTCCAACATGAATAAAGATCGGACGTCCAGTCCATCGTCCTACACCTTGCTTAGAGAGTGCAATATTACAAAGTTCGTCGAATAAAAAAACGACATCAAGTTGAAAAAATATACTGGACTAGTAGATCAATTTGGTGCCGGGACTCACTTTATTAGTTCAAATCGTGTGACCTCCGGCTAACCGCGCCACCGTGGCATACCACATGAGCTACTTCTGCACAAGCCATACACAAAAGGATTATAAATTGTCGGGGTGCCTCGTACTTTTTGCGATTAGGGTTCTCACATTTTTCAATTTTTAGAAATAGAATCAATCGTTCCTTTTATGTTCTTATCCTCATATGAAAAGGAGGTAATGAACTATAGGGGCGTATCCAAGGGGGGCGAGCGGGGGTCAAACCGCCCCCTCCCCCTCCGCCCCATGGCTTGATCACCCCATAATTTCTAGCGGGAACTACCACTGTACCAGTAATCCGATATTATTAACCTTGATTAGTAATCGACCAATTGCGAAGTTGGAGGCGAGTCCCTAAGTGCCAAATGTGCAAACCCAAACGAATTAGCCCCACAACACATCGGTATGCCTCTGAGAAAAGCTGATGAGACGAATAGACACGATTGATCCATTAATGTTGACAAACTACTAAATAAATTTATGAAATACAAGTTACATGCTTGTCTATAATTTTTGTCAAAATTGTATAAGCCAAGAGATTAAGCAAAATTCTAATTCGTTTATTTGCAATTTTGGTATGCATCAAGAATGAAGAGAAAAACACCACAATAAAAAATAATTGCTTGATGGGCTAATGAGCATGGAGCTACACTCAAACTAGCAAAAACTATAACTAATTTAAATCATGGAGTATAAATTGTTACTATAACATTGATGCTATATTCAAGACTTGATCTATTTCTCCCATATTTCTTTTATGGTCATCAAGGTACTTCCCACTACTTGTGAAAGAAATAGAGGGGGCACTGATATGTCTGATTACCACATGTTACCTATTATACAAGCTTTTGTTGCTCGAAAGTTCTCAAACAAAATTTAAAATGGGATTATTTTTGTTGTGCAAACTAATATCAAAACCAATATTTTTTAGGACCAAAAATACCAGACGACGGTAGTCTTCGGACCCCCATGCTCAAATCCTACATCCGCCCTCGTGAACTACGACGATGGTTAGAGGGTTTGGATGTCAGCGACCATAAGCACGAGTGAGATGGAACCACTACGTGGATGACCCGGAAAGTTCACGCCTTCGTACGATACCAGTGAGATGTTTAAGTCATGTATGCATCAAATGTGGGCAAACTTAAACAAAAAAAATGGCCAAATACAACTAAATCGATATGACATTGACATTAATTGTAAATTGAAATTGCAGTACTAGATCACCGTAGTGACCTTTGCCCATGAATTTTCGTTCTTATCCCATGTGGTATGACACCCTCAAAATACCATATGGAAGTGCAAGCAGACTACAACGGGGGTCGGAGAGCGAAAGCCCGCCACTGTGAAGCCCACTGTTCAAACTCAAGTCGTAGCGACCACTACACTTTCTAGGTCACGAGAGCATAGAAACGGGATTCAATAGAGGAATATTTCCCACGACCACATCGACGCTCCCACCCACCAGCTCGTTGCACACGTCGACCCACGCTGCACCACATGAACGAGGGGGATTAGACATGCCCCGTCGCCTATGCCGCCAAGGGTTTGTCTGGTGATGCCCCCTAACGGCGGCGAGAAGAAGGAGATGCGGATCTTCGCTGCCGACCGCTAGGTTTTGCTCCCACCATGTCACCTGCAGGGGCAACTGGGAGGTTTTGCTCGGAAATGGGGCACCAGGAGGCGGCGGCCTAGGGCCGGTCGGCCCACCTGGGCCCACGCCAGGGGGTGGCGCGTGGAAGGCGAAGGCGGCTAGGGTTTCCAACCCCTAGCTCGGCCGACCGGCCCACACGGCCCACCTAGGGGGCGACGGCGGCGGTGGGGGAGGGGGAGGGATCCCCTCCTCCAAGTCTCCCTCCCCCTCCCTCCTATAAAAGGAGGGGACCCCTCTCCCATTTCTACACACAATTGGTCTTGGGGTTTTGAGGAGTCCTCCCCCTAGATCTTTCTCTCTCCCTCTCTCCCATGTGTTGGTCCTTCTCCCCCTCTTGTACACCAGTAGTTCATAGCTCTGGATGGCGAAACTCTGATGGACTTTGACGGACGGACGTGTGCGAGCTCTCAAAGGGGTCGTCATACGTTTGACCATAGCACGGTTGGATCCAGCTGAAGGCTGATACGAGGAGTCGGCGACATTCTCACCGCTAGGCTTAGCCATAAGAATCTTCATCAGGCTTCATCAACATCGTCATCAACACTCGTTCTGCATCTTTGTGTTGGTAACGATCAAGATCTAACTTAGCTTGTATCTTGATAGATAAATCTTGGTTTTTGCGTAAGACGGGTTTTTTTAAATTCCTGTACGCAATCCTCGACGTCATCACGCACCCACTCATAGGTTGTGACGATGCACTCCTCGATGTCATCACGCCATGCACCACATGGGAAAAACTTGGACCTCGACAAACCTTAACCTTACTACTACTATTTATTCACTAGAAGTCGGCATCCTCTCCCCCGTCGACCCTGGTTGGCTAGGACACCGAAGACGAGGGGGACAAGAGTCGGTGGCAGCAATGGAGCTCTCAAGAGGGGGGGGGGGGAGAGAAGACCAAGGAAGAATTGAAAGAGCGATTTTCCTTTCCCAAAGTACATTCTCGGCAAGGACTCTTCGTTGAACCAGCCGACATCATGTAAAACTACATTTGGGTCTACTGAATCGATGTCAATATTTTTGGAAAATATAACGAGCATACCATCTTTTCATCGCTACCGAGTATAAGGCGGGATGTCATAACCACCGAGCATTCTCTTTGTTAATGGAAGTTTTCTTCTTAGGGTCGATACTTATCATTTCATGTCCAAACTCAAATATGAAGGTGTTTTGTTTTGACCTGGTACCTCCAAGGCGATTCTCGTTTGGTTCTCCCTTAGTGGGACATATACTAGTCATTATTCAGAAAGAATCTCTGATCATGAGGTGTTTGTTCCATCCGGTACCACCGAGATTTTGACGTGGTACCTTCGATCCAATTTTCCGGCTCAGAAATTCAAATTTTTATACATGTATGGTACCTTTGGATTTAACCATTCGGTACTACTGGGTAGTTCATTTTCCTGTAACGGTCATATTTTGTCTCTTCGTATAGATAGCCACCGACCCACCAGGAAGATCTAGTACTTTTTGGAGCGGTTTCCTAAGAGAAGACAATGTCTTTCTTGACCATGTCCCGCTGTCCCTCTCATACACCTAGATCTAATTCCCAACTCCATTCTTTTGAGATCTAGAGTGCAAATTCAAGTCATATCTTCGTGCTATCTTTATGAGGGATTCAACATCCAAGTGCTAGCCTAGTGTCCTTTTGGAGGGTGTGTGCCTACTAGCCGGTTGGAGGCTAAATTAAGACATGGCAGCTTGCGTGCTATGCATATTGCTGGTAGCGCGATAGTACATGTTTCTTGTACATCACTGCTGGTAGCTTCTCCATATTGGCAGTGTGCCTGTTACGCACATTGCTGGTAGCGCGACAGTACTGGCAGAGTGGCCCCACGCGACACGCTCTTACTGGCAACATGTGAGGCCGACACACTGCCAATAAGTTTTACCAGCAACGCGTTTCTGGCAGCATTGGGGAGGGGGGGGGCACGATGCTTGTAGGGTTTTCCCTAGTGCCAACGAAGATGCAGGATAGAGCTAAACATCCGAATCTCAGGATACATCCTCGAGTTTGCGATCCCTTTGCACTGGTAGAAAACTGGCCTATGGTCCCGGTTCGGTTGGGCCATCCGTCCCGGTTCCCGAACCGGGACCAACCAATCGGGACGAATGCTGGTCCCGGTTCAGGCACGAACCGGGACCAATGGGGCTCCACGTGGCCAGTTCTGGCTGGGCGTGGGGGGAGACTCATTGGTCCCGGTTCGTGTTACGAACCGGGACCAATGAGTGTTTTTTTTATATTTAGGGTTTAGGGTCTCCCTCTTGCCGGTGCCCCCTCTCCCTCTCGCCGGTGCCCCCTCTCCCTCTCGCCGGTGCCTCCGTCGTCTCCCCCTTCTTCGCATCGCCGACGTGCTCTCCATCGTTTCCGTACGCATATTATACGCTCTACTATATACACAGTACACGTTGATGCATATATAATTAATATTCGATCTCTTGCGAGAATACAACTATTTAATTACATGGAGATAGATCACATATGTAGTTCATCGTCCGCAACATAATGTTCTCCCTTTCATCGATGACCTCCCTAAGCAGAAATCCCGCCAATTCCTCTTGAATTGCTCGTATGCGCGTTCTGGGTCGAGCTTCTCCCGCATTTTGCTCAAAGAAGTTGTTCTCCGCTCAGAGGTCAACTCGCGAATGAACTCGCAAACGTAGAATCCACATAAATTACTCCCGGTGGCTGCTGCGGACTTTTCACCGATATATAAGTTAGCTCATCTTTGAATGGACCTTCTACATTCTGTTTGAATTGTGTCCAACACCTGCTTTGGCCAAAAAAATGAACAAAGGAGTTATTAATTACTTGATATCAGGAAACGAACGAAAGAGGCCGATATAATGCGATAATGATTGAAATTACTTATTGAGCATTTCTTTCATTGAGGTCCACGTCGCTTGGTCCCAACTTAATGAGTCGTGGACTTCAACTATGGACTTGTCAACTTGAATGCTTAGCAGAATCCAGTGGAACCTGCGGACGTTTACATAAAGCAGACATGCATAGCTCATCAATTACACTTAACATCGAGAAAGCCAAATAAAAATATGTACAAGACAGAAACACTCACTTGAAGTTGTAAGGAAATAGTATTTCCGTACAGAAGTTTTGCTTGATTAAAGAGGTGGTCAGGTCATGCTCCACGTCTCTTGGGTGATTGCGTAACGTATGTTCATTAACGATATATGGGTCAACGAACCCAACCTCATAATGTCTAGATGCTTTGCATTCCATCATCTTCATTCTACATAATAGCGTACAAAAGGATATATATATATAGTCAGGATAATATAATACAGGCAATGAACGAGCTGAGCTAGAGACTTAATTACGAAAATAAATCACTTACAGACAATAGCAACTGAGGATAGATTTGTCGAGGGCGCGCTGATTGAATAACTGAAACAGTTCAGTCATTTGAACCTGTATGCTGTAAGGTTTGAAGAAATGCTCCACTCGAACGTCCACCGCAATCCACTCCTTCGCGCCCTTCTTTGATGTGTGCACCATGTACCAGTTGTGCAGATTTCGCATATGTGTTGATAGACGCGTGAGCTCCTCATTACTGACCATAGACTCCCCTGTGACATATTTCCGTGCTATCTCTAACATTGGCTGTTCTTCATAGCCTAAAAGTTGACCAAGAGTCATACCCATGGCGGTAGCATTTTCCATGGCCTGCGATACAGTGATACCATGTTCTCTAGCAGCAGCTATGGCTCTGGGGTCCAATAATTGCAGGTCCTTATCCATATCGGCTCTGAAGTCCTTGTCGATATCGGAACACACTATGAGCGGGGGGACCGATTGATTTTTCTGCTGTCCGAGCTGGGCAATTTGTTTCCCGCTTTTTGCACTTCTTCCTTGTCCTGCTCAGACTGGGCACGTGCTAGCTTACTAAGTTCACGACCATAGTCAGATTGCAGATTCATCGATATTTGGGATGGCTGCGCAAGGAAGGACTTAGCCCACTTTTTGGATTTTTCATCGTATACCGGCTTTTGCTCGGGCTTTTTTGGTGCAAAAAAAGTCTTATTGTAGGCAGCCACCTCCGCGGCGTTTTCCGCTACAGTCCTGTCATAAGGTCTAATGGGAAGATTCTTATGAGGTACTTTTGGGAGGGGCGACCTTTTACGTTTCGGTGATCGCTTACCCCTCATAGTACGAGCGGTGGGCGGAGACGGCTGACGCGGCGGCGGAGACGGCTGACGCGGCGGCGGAGACGGCTGCGCTGGAGACTGGTGAGGCGGTGAAGAGGACTGTTGCGCTGGAGAATGCTGAGGCGGTGAAGAGGACTGTTGCGCTGGAGACTGGTGAGGAGTCGATGGCCTTGGCTGCCAGTTCGGAAGCACGATGAATTCCTTTGGCCATAGAATGGTCGCTTTCTTGGCTTCTCCAAGTTCAAGCACCTCCCCATCTTCACCTGCAGGGTGTTGCAGCTTCAGCTCCTCAAAATCTTTCATCACTTCATCCACCGCGACAACAGCGTAGCCATTTGGAACCGGAGAGAAATGGTAAGTTGGATTAGGTCCAATTGGTACGACATAGCCGACCGCCACCTTCATGGTTAAGTTAAAAACTTTCACATGCATCTCACAAGGTGTGCTCTCCGTGATATCATCCACTGGGTAGCGACGAAGTGGAGCCACCGTCACTCATCATCAGTACCATCCTGGAGCTCCGTGGAAGCCACGCTGCTTTTCCGATTCGATGGGCCACCGGTACCATCGCATGCAGCTTCTACCATGTGCCGCTGAGATTGGCCGCTAGTACCTTGCTGGCTAAGTGCGGCAATTTGATCCTTCTGCCGCTTTAATTCTTCTTCTATATTACGCAGCCGGTCTGCAGCAGCGCGTGCTTCCATTGCCTCCCTTTCCTTTCTCCTCTGATGGCTTCTATCAGGAAATTTCTTCCTGTGCTCGGGAATCGCAATTGTCTTGGGCTTGGAGCCTGGTACGCCTCGTAACCGTCCGTCGTGTTCCTTATTCCCAAGGGCGCGTGTGAGCTCGTCATCCTCTCTATCGGGAATGAACCGTCCCTCTGCAACATCCTTTACTGCATTTCTAATGCCTTCGATGGGTAGTAGGGGATTATCTTTGTGTCTTCTGTTATATATGCACTTCCCTTCTGCGTCCAACGTGCCCCCATGCCCGTAAAACCAATTTCTTGCCCGTTCGATCCATGCGAGTGGCTCTGGAGTGATCCCTTTAGCCAGCAGGTCCGCCTCAAGTTTCTCCCACTTAGGCATGCTAAAAGCGTAGCCACCAGCCCCCATAGTATGGTGGTAGATCTTTTTAGCAGCATTTGCCTTTTTTTGCAGACTTTTCCTGAGCTTCCTCCGATTTCTTGTACGCCACAAATTCTTCCCAGTAATCCTTTATCTTCTCATACCCTTTATCGAAGTCCGGAGTCTTATTTTTCTGGACAAACTCATGTTCAATCTTTTCTTCCAGTTCTTGAATAGCTCGGCCATCTTCTTAAGAGCCCAGTCCCTGACTTTTTGCTCCATGTTTTTCCGGGCAATCTTTTCTGCCTCATTTGGATCCTCCTCATCTGGATCCACCTCTGGCGCCAGGGTGAAATTAAGCATGAGCTTTCTCCAAAGTCTTTCTTTGCCCTCCTCGCCGACATATCTTACTCCTCCCTCCTTTGGCTGATGCCATTCTCGAACGGTGATCGGGATGTAGTCCCTAACAAGAACTTCGCATTGCTTTACCATTTTATTTTTAACACCAGGGGGAGCAGTCGGTGTGCCGTCTTCAGCGACTTTTTCGATCATGTACCTTTCTTGGTCGCCCAACTTTTTGGCTGGGCCTCGTTTTGTCCTTACAGAAGATTTGCTCGATCCGGAGGGCTAAAAGAAGAAAGAGCGTTAATATATGTATATAGACAACATAGGCTTAATTAATACAATCTTCGGCTTCATTAATATATGTATATGCACCTCGCCGGAGTTTGCAACATTTAATCTTCCACCGGAGCCGTCGGCTTCTCCCTCGCCGGCTTCTCCCCCACCCCAGCCGTCGGGTTCTACCTCACCGGAGCCGTCTATTCGGTTGAGAGACTCATCTCCCTCACCGGAGTTGTTCAGAAACTGCGAGGTGACATCGCCAACATCTTCCGGCCCGCGGATTATATCCTCGAGGATGTTTTCCTGATTTTCGTCTCGTTCCATAGTTTCTGCAAATTAAGAACAATGCACAAAACTTTAGTTGGGTAACTTGTTCCAGATGTCAAGATACATCTACCCACAAAAAAGTGAATCGGATATGTGAATGCAAATGTAAAACATGTTGTGACATGGAATGAATTTGGGAAATCCATGAAGTGTTAGTACCTCGATGCTCATTTGTACATATGCGAATGCAAATCCATGAATTTGGGAAAACATGTTATTTTAATTTCCTAACACTAAATTTCCTAAAATGCTATTTACTATACAAAAAAATCCTATACAAATTCCTAACACTAAAATTTCCTATACATTTCTTATACAAATTCCTATACAAATTCCTATACAAATTACTAACACTAAAATTTCTTATACAAATTCCTAACACTAAAATTTCCTATACAAAAAAAATCCTATTTACTATACTAAAATCCTATACATTTTCCTATACAAAATTCCTAACACTAAAAATCCTATACAAATTCCTAACACTAAAATTTCGTATAAAAAAAAAATCCTATTTACTATACTAAAATCCTATACATTTTCCTATACAAATTTCCTAACACTAAAAAAAATCCTATTTACTATACTAAAGTCCTATACAAATTCCTAACACTAAAAATTCCTATACAAAAAAATCTTATTTACTATACTAAAATCCTATACATTTTCCTATACAAAATTCCTAACACTAAAAATCCTATACAAATTCCTAACACTAAAATTTCCTATACAAAAAAAAAATCCTATTTACTATACTAAAATCCTATACATTTTCCTATACAAATTTCCTAACACTAAAAAAATCCTATTTACTATACTAAAGTCCTATACAAATTCCTAACACTAAAATTTCCTACACGAAAAAAATCCTATACAAATTTCCTAACACTAAAAAAATCCTATTTACTATACTAAAATCCTATACAATCTAAATGAACTACAATCTAAATTTGGATTCAAACATATTTGTAATTTCCTATACAAAAAAAATCCTAACACTAACCTAAAATGCTATATCCTATACAAAAAAATCCTAACACTAACCTAAAATGCTATTTCCTATACAAAAAAAACTAACACTAACTCACCGAGAAGCGGTGCGGGCGGCGGTGGGCAGGGAATAGATCGAGGCGCGGGGACGGCGATGGCGCTGCGAGGCGGCGGCGTGGAGGCACGGGAGGTGTGCGGGGAGAGGAGGGCGGCGTCAGGCCGGCGTCGGGGCGGCGTACGTGCGGGGAGTAGGCCGGCGTCGGGCCGGGCGCGTGGCGTGTGTGCGGGGAGGAGGCCGACCGCGTTGTGGTGTGTACAGGGAGGAGGCCGGCCGCGTCGGGGCGGCGTGCGGGAGGCGCGTGGAGGCCGGCGGCGGGGCAGCCTGACGGCATGGTGGCGGCGCCTTGCTCCTCGTTGATGAAACTTCTGTCGCGTGCGTGAGAATGGGGAAGGAGAAGAGGCTAGCAGTTAAGTAGCAGGGGCCATTGGTCCCGGGACCAATGAGGCATTGGTCCCGGTTCGTGGCAGCAACCGGGACCAATGGCATGGCAATTTAATGCCAGATTCCTCGCGCGTCCATGGACCTTTAGTCCCGGTTCTTCGTATAAACCGAGACCAAAGAGTCCTTTTTCAAATTTATTTCAAACATTTCTGTCTGAATGTTGTTCCCGCCCTTTTTTTTTCTTATTTAGTTGTTTGAATATGAATTTCAAATGGTTTTGAATCTGAAAAACTTTCAACATGAAAAGTGTTTAAATTTGAATAAATAATGGAAAAGCATTTTCTGTTTTTTCAAATTACTTATCTAAATATCGTTTTTTGTTTTTCGATTGTCAAAAATGACATTTTTTGTGAAGCAAGTACAATAAATATGGTGCAAAATGGACTTGGAGTACTTTCATGTGTATTAGTTGTTAGGATAAATGATAAACTTGAGTTTTGACATAGTTTACAAAAAACTTCTTCATAGACTTGGAAATGCAGAGATAAAGAATGCATTTGCATCTGTTTGCATCATGTATCAACTGTGCCATTTTCAATTCAAAAATGCATTAACTCATATCTTTTGCATACTTTATTATTGTCATTTTCAATTTGAATCTCACTAAACTTTCAAACTATTAACCATTTTGCCATTTTAAATTAAAAAATGCATTAACTTTTATCTTTTGCATATTTTTGAATCTCACTAAACTTTCAACATGAAAAGTGTTTAAATTTGTATAACTATTTCAAAACCATTTTATCTTTTATAAAATAATGAATCAACAAGTGCCAATGAAGGGTACATAGACGAATGACAACAAACTTGGGTACATAGACAAATGACAACAAACTTGGGTACATAGACGAATGACAACAAACTTGGGTACATAGACGAATGATAACAAACTTTGGGTACATAGACGAATGACAACAAACTTGGGTACATAGATGAATGACAACAAACCATTTTGTCCTCACCAATGATGTGGCTCAGGTTAGTCATACTCTTGCCTAGGCCTATAATACTCGTGGGTGTAGTCGTCGTAGTCGTCGTCGTCGTCGTCGCTGTCGTCGGACGGCCGTGATGTAGTCGTTGACGGGGGTTGTCGCATGGACTGTAATTGAGGGTAGCGCATGCGGGGGTTATCGCCGGCCGTGATGTAGTCCATGACCCTCTTGAGAGTCCGGCCAGCCCACCACAGCCGACGGCCAGCCTCGTTGAAGTTCGAAGGACGCGGGATGTCCTCCTCGTACCTGGCGAGCGCCTTCTCACGCCTTTCGATGAAGAAGGCGTCCCAAATTGGGCGATAGTCTGGATGCCAGCGGGAATCCATCCACTGCTCCGGAGTGAGCTCGAGGTAGTAGTGGTTCGTGATGGCCGCCCGGCGCGCCAAACCTTGAGGGACAGGAGGGACCGGCACGCCTCCGGTGCTCAGCCTCCAGCCGGCGGGGACGTCGTAGCCGGGCGGGCAGGGGTAGTTCGAGGCGCAAAGCGCCTCCGCCTCCGAGTAGGTTAGAGTGGGTACGGTGGAAGCCATGGGAGAGTGATGAGGTTGCAGATATGAGTTTAGATGTGCTATGCCAATGGAGGCCATGCATGACTACATATATATAGTGAGAATCCACCAATAAGGAAGAAGCACACGGATCGTGTGTTTCTTTCGAGCGCTTGTGAGCCGTTGGATCAGGGGTGTGTTTCTTTTGAAGGCTTGTGAGATGTTAGATATCACTTTGTGAGCCACCACCCGGGACTAAAGGGAATCCCACCAATAAGGAAGAAGCACATGGATCGTGTGTTTCTTTCAAGCGCTTGTGAGACGTTGGATCAGGGGTGTGTTTCTTTTGAGAGATTGTGAGCTGTTGGATCAGTAGTATCACGACCACTTCGTGAGCCACATCAAGGTTTAATACATTCCATATAATGCATTACATAAAAGGTTTAATACATTATTACACATGATCCAACGTCTCACAAGCGCTTGAAAGAAACTCACCCCTGATCCAACATCACCAACATTATTCTACATAAACGGACTTGCTGGCTCGAAGGCCGTAGGATTAGGGGGAACGGCGGGAGGAGCCAGCCCCGTGGGCGGCCGCCCGGTTCTCGCGCGCACGTTTGCGGCGGAGGGCAAGATCCATGGAGGATGAGTCTTTCAGCGCCCAATCCAGCTCGGAAGCCTCCTTCGCCTTGAGCTGGTAGGAAGTCTTGGCTCGCTGGACAGGGTAGTCGCGGACAGACTGGAAGGAGGCTTCCATGGCCTCCTGTATCTGCAATCCACAACCCTCTTCCCCGTCGTCGCTCCAGTCGAAGTCGTCGTCCTCCTCCTCCACGGGAGGAGCGGCGACGCCTGGTTGAGGTGCAGCGGCGCTAGGTGGAGGTGCGGCGGCACCTGGTGGAGCAGGAGGCCGGTAGCTGGGCATTCCTCTCCACGCCGGGCTCGTGTGCATACAGCGGGATAGGCTCCCGCGGTTGCGCCCAAACGCGCTCTGCTGAGCACGCTCGACCTCGTCCAGAAGGCGCTGCGGCGGGCGTGGCGGATCCATCTCGTGGAGACGATGCGTTCGTGGTTAGGAATGCTGGATTAGGGTTTACCCCGTCGGCGACAATATATAAAGACCTCCAGGGCAGCGCTAGGGGAGGACACGTGTCATGACCGCAAAACCCGCCTTTAGTCCCGGTTGGTGTTACCAACCGGGACTAAAGAAGCACACGGATCGTGTGTTTCTTTCAAGCGCTTGTGAGACGTTGGATCAGGGGTGTGTTTCTTTTGAGGGATTGTGAGTTGTTGGATCAGCAGTATCATCACGACCACTTCGTGAGCCACATGACCCGGTTGGTGTTACCAACCAGGACTAAAGAAGCACACGTACCCTATATATAGCCCCCCTCACATTATGAAAGCTTCCTAGGGCTATACGTTCTGGTTTACAGATGAAATAAAGCCGACCCTTCTGGTTTACAGAAAGCAGTCATTTCGCCTCACATTATTGAGTAGCTGAGTCTTTTATTTCATAATTGTTTGTTTCCTAGGGCTATACGTTATTTGAACTAAGCTTATTCCCTTGAAACAGCCAAACTATTGGCATTTATCAAATCCACCTTAAGTCGGATGCAACTTGCATTATGTGACCAAAGTACCGAGCGGGTGGCGTCAATCGAGTCTGAATGCCTATCATGGACGCTCTCAACCCTGAACACACATTCTGCTTGAGAAATACTGAGTCGTGCAAGAGCCCACTTCAAGGATATATGAAATCATAAAAGACCTATCTATAGGTCAATCAATGTACTGCCAATAGTACAAAGTTATTTGTGAAATTATTTACATCTTAATGTTATTTGTGTTGAAAGTTACAGGAAATAATCAGCACAGCCTTCGGAAAGCATTGAGGCGATTGTCAAATGAAATCAACTCAATCCTTGGGGGCTACAATCGTGTTATCGTCAAAAATTGATGAAGAAAAGCTCACTGCCATGACAAAGCCTGATCCAACGTGATCTCGAGTCAACCAAGTTGTGAACCAGGAAGTGGAAGTTTAGCCTAAATATTCAGGGCAATGCATATACAAGACCTGGAAGACATACTCCTTTATTCAATGAAATTCAGGCTACACTTGGGGCTAATGTCGTGGGAATACTTAACCCGCAGCCCAGAAGCACAATGCGGCTTATCCTGTAGTACAAGGACGCGTCGCATATGGGCTTACATGAAGGTGGGCCGACTCGAAGATCACGACCTGTCAAAGGAAGGATCCAGAAGCTTGAAGATGACGTGGAAGGCAAGACGTATGATTAGCCTCCAAGTAATATCTCTGTAACCTAGCGAGCCTCCGGGTATATAAGGAGGACTCGCAGGACTTAGTAGGAGAGAAGTCTCAAACCCTAGAACTCAAGGCGAGTAGCGAGATCGGATCGCCTCCATTGTAATACCTTATACACATATCAATTCCAGTCTAGGATAGGCAGGAAGTAGGTCTTTACCTTGCATCGAGGGCCAAACCTGGGTAAACATTGTCTTCTTCGTGTCCTACGATTCTAAACTCGAAGACGATTGACTCACGCAATCCCACACCTACGAAATCATCCATGACATCTGACGTGACAAACCCACGACTGAAGGTTCGTGCTTGCCCACGAATTTTGGTGGCGGTGGATGATGGATCTTTCGCAATGGTGATGGAGGTCGTGTTCGTAGCTTCAACACGAGCCAAAAAAACACTAAAAACGGAGTCCGGAATCAAAAGATATGGCAAAAACCGTTTTCCGAAAATTCCAGTTTTCTGATAGGTCGGCCTAGGCCGGGCTGAGGCCGGCCTGGAGGACGGGTAGTCGCTGTTCGAGCCCGGAGACGCGAAAAAGGCCGATTTGGGCAGAAAAACTTGCCTGAAAAACTTCAAATCGGAGGGGAAAACGATGAAATTAGGCTATGAGAACGCAAAGTAAGGTAGATCAACAAGTTTAGCAATAGAACTATGGATCAAAACCTACCGAAATGCACAAGATTCACAGATCGATCCAAAAGCAATTTGGGGCTATTTTTGGTGAAATTTTTGAATTTCTCAAAATCAAAGAATAATTTGGTGGATTTGGGGATGGAAACACAAATCAATCCGTGTTAACCCAAGCTTTGATACCATATGATGTGGGTAGGGTCCCGATTTTCACGGATTGAGGGCGGATGAACGAACAACACGATGAACATGAAGAACACGAAGAATACAAGAGGGGAAAACTCACAAATAGGATAACTAGCAAGCAACACGGACGAAATCAACCGGTAACAAATCCCCTAGGGCAGCCCCCGATTCTCAATCTCCAAGCAACCTTACTCTTAGGATTGTTCCTCTTACCGGTCAATCCCACCGGTCCAATCTAGTCACTCAAAGAGGAATGCTTGGCAAGTAATCGCAACTACAAGAAGAAGCTTTGAATACACTAGAGGGATCTTCTCCACAAGGGGAGGTCTTGATTCATCTCCACAAGGGGAGGTGTTGATTCATCTCCACAAGGGGAGGCCATGATTCATCTCCATAGGAGGCAACACCAACAAGGGGTGGAAAGGAGTTAAGCTCAACTCAAGTCTAATTCTTCTATAACCCTAGATCTGAAGTAGGGATGTCCTATTTATAGTCTAGGAGGAAGGGGTAGGTGGGCGTCGGGTGCCTTGTCGGCCTAGGCCAGGCTGGAGGCCGGCCTTGCTCAGGTGAGGGCCGACTGGTTCTAGTGCTTGGCCGGCCTAGGCCGGCCAGGCCGGCCTTGCTCAGGTGAGGGCCGTCTGGTTCTGGTGCTTGGCTAGCCTTCCTGGCTCCTTCTTCGCCTTCCTCTTCCTCTTGTCCATCTTCTCCATCACCTTGGAACTTCTCTTGTTCTTCTTCTCCACTCCATTGTAGATCATCACAAAGGTGGTTCCTGAGTATGCACAAGTTATCGGATTGAAGTAGCAAACCATTCAAAGGGGTGTCGAAATCACATATAGAGAGGAGCGAGGTCACCTTATCATGAAGTGCTTTGACTCTTGATCTTGTCATTGGACCAATTGGTGGTGTTGGTGTGGTGTGTGTCAGGGGAATACTTTATGGATTAACCCGGCCCATGTTGATAAGTGTGACTCAACTTACTCGCACAATAAAGGCCTACATAAAAGCAAGCCCAATATCGCACCGCCACAAGGAGAAAGATCTAGAAGACATATCCTGGAAGACGTGAGGGGAGTTAGTCTCCAAGTAGGTTCCAGTCGATGTATTCCTTGTGGAGGAAGTTTCCTTTGTAACCTAGCGAGCCTCTGTGATATAAAGAGGACTCGCAGGACTTAGACAGGGTCAAGCTATCAAGCCCTAAACCCTAGCTCTTACGGCGAGTTCCCAGATCGGATCGCCACCATTGTAACACCACATATATCATATCAATACCAAGCTAGGGTAGGCAGGAAGTAGGTCTTTACCTCACATTGAGGGGCCGAACCTGGGTAAATGTCCTTGTTCCTGCGATCCCAAGCTCGGAGACGATTGACTCGCGCAAATCCCACACCTACGAAGTCATCCATGACATCTGACGTGACAAACCCACGACAGTTGGCGCCCACCGTGGGGCCTGCGGTCAAGAGCGTCACGTTCCGCGCAGGATCGATGAAAGGAGCTGAAGATCTCGCCATTGGCCACATCATCATGGTCGATGGCACGCCTCTCATTGACGATTCAAGCTGGGGACCAGAAGCTGATTACCTGGAGACAGGTCGCATCATCCCGTTTGGATCTATTCATGTTTTCGTCGGCTTCATCGGCGGCGAGTCAGAAGACCCGTCACAGCCTGGCGACTCGGAAGAAGGAGTCGCCGTAACTGTGGATGAAGAAGAAGAATCTACCAACAACGAGCCACTAGCGCTCGAAGACGAAGAAGCCCAATCCATTGAGTATGTACTCGAGGAAAGGCTCTGTGGAAACCCTAGGGGTGGCAGCTCGCCCTCCGTAGGAGATCAGTGCATGGAAGGGATCTACAGGACCGTGGAAGCAGAAGAAGGGCTGGGCATGCCGCAGGGCAGCTTAGCACCCACGGCACCGGAAGCAGCGGAACAAGTCGCACCAGAAGGATCAGGAGTCGCAGAGCTCGGTTCGAGTCGCGCGGCACCCGCTGCAGCCACCCCAGGAGTCGCGGCCTCAGGAGTCGCGAACAGAGAAGTCCCGTCCGGAATCGTACCTACGGAAGAAGGGCCAAGAACAACCCCCAACACGACGGCCAGGATGCCCCAGAGCAGCCCGCTGTTTACGCCCATATCTGCAGTTAACTGCCGCAAGAGCTGCGGAGCTGGAAGCTACCAGGATTGAGCTGTATGATGAAGTCCAAAGGATTGTGGATGAAAGGAGCAGGCTCGCACGCGAGGACCAGCGCCTCCAACAAGAACAACAGCGACTCGCTGAAGACACCATCATCCTACAAGGAGGACCAAGCACCTTGCCACACCGACGTCAGTTCAGTCGCATGCAGCCAGGAACAGTAAATCCCATGGAGTTATTCCAATCACCCACCTCTGGACCTACAGCCGCGGTCCCTGCAGTCGATACACCAGCAGCCACAGCGCCACCCCACGCGAACCCATCGGTCGCGACAAATGCAGCGCGTCCAGTCGCGTGGCCAGAAGCCGCAGCACCATCAGTCGCAGTACCCTCATACACGGCACCACCTGCGCGGCTGCGCGACCCGCGGCGCCTTTAGTCGCGCCTGCATTGCGGACGATGGCATCGCCAGCATTCGCACTGTAGTTCATCTTTTGCGGCGCCAAGAACGGCGGAAGCACCAGGGTCAAGAGCTCTGGTGCAAGCTAACAACAGGGCTATCATGCCACCTCCGTCGCCACAACCAACCTTTGTGCAGCAGCCGGCACCGCAGCCTCAAAGGTTCCATACACCGCAAGGACACTATGTTAGCCCAGTGGAGAATCTCTATGCGGCTACCAACATCTTAGCCAGGTTGCACCGGTAGGAAACGCACCGATGGACAGAGAGCGCGGCGCGCCATTGAGATGCTGAGCACAGCAGTGGTACAACAGGCAAACATGTCTGAACATGGGGGACGACTGCACGCAACCCCCTATAACAGTAGAGTAACAGCGGAAAGAAGCATCCGAGCCGAGTCGCCGCAGGTTGCGACTTCAAGTTCAGCCCGCGACAAAGGGAAAACCAACAGGTGGTACAAGTTCAACCCGCAGAAGGTGTACAGATGCATGCAATGGTTAATCAGGCAGGGAGGCCAGCTCCATCCAACTTGTCATCGCGACTTAAGGGTCCAGTCTGCTTCAGCGAGAGGATTAGGTCCGAGCCGTTTCCTGCAGATTTCAAAGGACCTCGCAAGGTCGCAAATTATAACCCAAGTATGGACCCGGTCACTTGGCTCAACAATTATGAGATGGGCATGAGCATTCTCAACGCATCTGAAGAAATCTGTGCCCGATACCTAAACATGATGTTGGAAGGCGCAGCCCACATTTGGTTACAAAACCTACCACCAAACTCAATAAATTCTTGGGATGAGATGAAGGAAGCTTTCGTCAAGAACTTCCAAGGAACATGCAAGCGACTCTGCAGTATAGAAGATCTTGAGCGCTGCGTGCAAAAAGAAGGCGAGTCAAGTCGCCATTGGATGAGGAGAGTGGCAGAAATTATACACTCCTCAGACAACATACCTCCAAGCTCAGCCGTCCTAGTTATGGAGAAAAACTGCAAGTTTGAGCCGCTGGTCCACAAACTGGGTCGCATGAAGGACAAAGTCAAGAGCCTCAGCGAGGTGATGGCAGCGGCTAACAAGTATGCAAGTTCGGATAAAACCAAGGACGCGTCTGATGGAGAAGAAGAGGAAACTGCTGGCAAAGGAAAGAAGACCAGCAGCAAGCCTCAGCAACAGCAGCTAGCAATAGTAATGCGAGTTACAACAAGCGCAAAAACGAGGAAGGAAACTCGGGATTAGTCGCAAACACGAACACTCGTTACAAGCCAAGTAGTGGCAGAGGAAGAAATTTCCACCCAGTTAACTTGGAAGAAGTTTTCAACCGTCCCTGTGACATCCATGTAGGGAAAGATGGAAAACCACCCAACCACACAAAAGCACAGTGCTACCATTACAAAAAGTGGAAGGATGGACAGCCACTTAATGGAAACAACAACAATCAGAACAACGAAGGAGGCAATCACGGCGGAGGCCACCATAATGCTGCTCCAAACCCACAGCCAGACCAACCGCAGTTCCCAAAGCAGCTGGGTCAGTACCACACAATTGTGGTTAATACCTCAAGGAGGGAGCAGAAGCTGCGACGGCGCAACCAAGCTGTTAACGCCGTAGTACCAGCTGTACCACAGTGGCTGAAGTGGTCTGAGCAACCAATAGTTTGGAGCCGCGAAGATCATCCAGGGAGATAAATGAAGGAGGCAAGCTCGCGCTAGTGGTTGCCCCTCAAGTCGCAGGATACAAATTAAGCAAGGTACTGATGGATGGAGGCAGCAGCATAAACATACTATACTATGAGACCTTCAAGAGGATGAATCTCCAAGAAAAACAGCTGCACCCGTCCAGAACAACGTTTCACGGAGTCGTGCCTGGCGTATCAGCTCAGCCATTGGGGCGAATTAACCTGGAAGTCGCCTTCGGGACGCAAAGCAACTTCAGAAGCGAGTACGTTGGTTTGAGGTTGTAGATTTCCAGAGCCCATACCATGCCCTCTTTGGCAGAGAAGCGTTCGCAAAATTCATGGCTCGACCGTGCTACGTATACCTGAAGCTAAAAATGCCTGGTCCTAAGGGAGTAATCACAATAGATGGCAATAAAGAAATAGCACAAGAATGCGAAGAAGGGACAGGGCTATGGCCAAAGACGCTTGTGTCGCGAAAAATGCACCTGCTCCTGAGCCGCAACAAAAATTTGATGACATCGTGGAAGCCAAAAGACACCTGCCTGACCTGCGACTTCAAATTACAGCCGCAAGAAGGGCAAGAGCTGCAGGCCATCGGCAATAAGGGTATACCCCAACCACCACGAGTCGCCATCAACAATCATAACAGAACCAACAAGGGTTCGCAGTATCAAGCTGGCCACTCAGGGCTCAAACCTCAACTCGGTCGCCACCTAGGCGCGACCGTACCATATGTATCAAATTGGATCGCCACTTAGGCGCGATCAACCCATGTATCAGGAATTAGCTGCCACTCAGGCGCGGCCGTACCTGTGCATAAAAAATCTGGTCGCCACCTAGGCGCGACCGACCCCTGCATCACTTCTGGTCGCCACCTAGGCGCGACCGACCCATGTATCATCTCTGGTTGCCACTCAGGCGCAACCGACCCCCTGTATCATCTCTGGTCGCCACCTAGGCGCGACCGACCCAATGAATCACTTCTGGTTGCCACTAAGGTGCGACCGACCCTATGTATCATATAATGATTTTGAAATAAAGCCGGCACCCCTACTATGTAGGTGGCTGTCGTTTCGCCTCAAACTACCAATTGAGTTGTGAGTCTTTCATTTTCTAATCATTGGTTCCTTGGGGGTGCGGCAGCTTTCTGAGCGCGGCCTATTACCTTGGAATCGCCAAACGAGTGGCATTTATCGTGATTATACTCAACCTTCACTTGGATGCGACTTGCATTATGCGGCCAAAGTACTGGGGTGTGGCGTCAATCGAGCTTGATTGCCTATCATGGCCGCTCTCGACCCTGAACACACATGTTCCTAGGAAATACTGAGCCGCGCAAGGGCCTAAGTAAGGAAAACCGAGACAAATCATAAGGACCAGACTATTGGTCGGAACTTGTACTGATGAGAGTACTTAATAACCATAAAACATTGTTGCTAACACACCATTTCAGCAATTATTACAAGCCACTAAGGGCTAACTTCACCATAACATTGTTTTTCACTCACTTCTTCCCAGCTTTTGGCTTGTGAGTAGGAGGCACTGGCGGCTTACCAGGCTTGGCAGGAGCAGCAGTCGGGCTTGCTTGAAGGCTTGTCAGTTGCGGGCTTGGGGGCTGAGGAGCTGGACACACCTGGAGAGGAGTTCTTCTCTTGAGGAGCAGCCACGCTGGTAGATGCAGTGGGTAATCTCTCGAATCTCGACCCATCTGGATGATACTTCCCCAGAAAGGTCGCCAGGTCCACTCCGTCCACAAGTTCAGTCGCGTAGCCTCGCATGCCCTTCCATGTCGCCGCATATTCTGAGGATGTCAGCTCGGTGCCGTCCGTCTTCTTTGAAGGCTTGCCTTGTGCGACCCTGGCAGCATCGAAGGATGGATCATATGTTTTAGCCAAGGCAAGCACATGAGCCGCGCCATAGCGAGCAGAGATTCTTTCCAGTCCAAGAAGTACTGAGGCGCTTTGAGCAGCCTTTTCAATAATCCTTCAGCATCAGCGGGGACAGACTTGGTTGGCAAAAGGCAAGCTGATAATTTCTTCATTCCATCGATAGCTGTGCGCAAACTCGCGGATATGCTCCAGCTGCTCTTGTGTGCTGCCTTTCTGCGTTCTAGCATCCTCACCTATAACATGGCAGCCATCAATTAGCACAGCTATATGCAAACAAAGAAAGCTAAGGGAAAGTGAAGTTGTGGACTGCAAAACATACCAGTCAGCTCTTGGGTCATGATGGAAACTTTAGCATGGACAAGGTTGTGGGCGTCAGACACTTTCGCCAATTTCTTCTTAAGGTCGCCAATCTCCACAGCTTTAAGCCGCGCATCCTCATTGGCTTGAGTAATGGCATCCTTCTGGGCGTTGATTTGACAATCTTGCTGCTGGATCCTCTCATGAGACTTTTCTTCAAAAATTTAAGCCGCAGCTCAGTGGCCTTGGCTGTTCAGATAGCTTGAAGCCTCGTCAGTAAGATCGCCAATTCTGGCGTCTTTTTCCTTCAGTTCAGCCTCGCGTTGGAGAAGGAGTTTGCGCAGATTCTCAAGCTCAGAGGGAGTCTCCTGCAATTGCTTCTCCAGAGCAAGCTTCTCCGCAGTCACAGTACATAATTCTTCCTAAAAGACAGAAGATCAACAGATAAAGGGCAGCGGAGAAGTTTGCAGTAATTTGTGAGAAGTTATTATAAAAAGAAGTACCAAGTCCCCCTTTACGTCAAAGAAGGCCTTGATCCTTGGGGGCTAGAGACAGACAGATAAGAGAAATAATTACCTTGTAAGCCGCAGATAAATTGGAGAGTGCCTCACGCAGCTCTGCAGCTTGTTTGTTGCTTGAAGCAATAATGGCCTGAGACAGCTGTTCTGCGCGGCTCAATGATGAGGAAGAGGAGGCTAACTCAAGGCGCAGCACAGGCGATTTCTGATTAACAGCCGCTGGCGACTCAACCAGCGGTGCTTCGACTGTGGCTGCGGGACCCATCTCCTCTGTGTCTGGGGCAACGAGGGGACCTGTCCCATCCTTCAGGCCACCTCCTGGGCAGCCGTGTTAGGGGCAGGCGACGAGCCAAGTCATCAGTGGTGGCCGTGCCCTCCACCATGGCAGTATGAGCCGCAAGCGCCTTAGGCGACTCAACCACAGCCGCGGAGACAACTCCCAGATCAGCCGTGGTTGTAGCATCAACCGCAGCTCTGCAAGAACAAGACAATTATATAAGAAAGAAGCATGCGCGGCAGAAGAAAAATGCTATGAGAACAAAAGAAAGTTACTAACTCTGGAGCCATCTTCACAGAGGCCATAAGGCCGTCGCTTGACGGCGATGACACACCTTGGAACCCTGAGTCTACAACCAGAGGCCACATGTTAATAAAAGGAAATGAAGGAATGTGCAGTCAGGATGCTAAGGCAGCAAGAATTACCAGAATGGGGTTCCATGTCTTCTTCAGCCGAGGCAGTGGTCCTAAGCACACGCCTGGCAACAGGAGGGGTCGCGTCCACTGCAGGTTTGCGACGCTTGATGACTTCAGGATTTTCCAGAGCGTTAAGCTCTGGCTCCTCCCGGGACAGTCTCTTTGAGGCCCTGCGGGGAGTTGGATCAGCCGCAGGAGGGCTCGCGGTTGGCACAGGACTGTCATCCTCCTCCAGATCAGTATTTTCATCATCTGAAGCCGCAGTGGCAACAGATGGGATGTCAGCGACTTCACTGCCCTCTAAAGCGGGCAGTAACTTCTTCTTTGCGGCACGCTTGGGAGCAGCAGTGCCCGTACCAGCCGCGGGAAGCGACCAGTAGTTCTCATCAGCCTGATACAGAAAAGGGAAGACCTTAATATCAAAAAGAAAGCTCTACTATAAAGACAAAGGACTAGAGGAGGAGGGTTACCTCAAAAGGCTTGTTGTTAACGCTAAAAGGGGCGAGCCCCACCTTGTCGAAGGAGATGTTCTTCTCCTCAGTCACACGGGTGACGAACTCCACCCAGTCCTCAGGCTCCCAGTCAGCAGCCTTGACGCGATCAACATCAGTAGAAGTGCCAGAGCACTCGAGGAAGGACCGTTGACGGGGACTCACTGGCTGGATGCGCCATTTCGTCCAGCAAGAAAGAAGGTCAAGGCCAGTAAGGCCATGATCAATTAAGGCACGGACCTTGAGCAGCGACTCATTCACGAAGGACGTTGCAGCATCCCGAGGTTTGGATTTTAGTGCCTCAGAGGGCACGAAAAGAGAGTTGGACCAAGCAGGGAGGCGAGTTCGCCCTCCGGAGAAGTGTCTTGACAGTAAAAGAAAGATTTTTGCCAAGCCCTGGGACGATTCGCCAGGGCTAGCTTGGGAAGACAGAGTTTCTGTGGCGCTGTAGAGAGATGGCGCCGACCTGAACGTAGGCGCCACCTTTGGAGACAAGCTGGCTATTGCAAGAAAAAGAGGCCAGCCACAGATCGATGTTGGGGGCTATGCCGAGATAGTCCTCGCACAGTACATGGAAATTGCTCACCTGGAGCATTGAGTTGGGTCCGATGTCATGTAGGCGGAGGCCCAGGCGTTGCATCAGGTTGCGGAAGAAGAGGGAGCCGGGAGGCGTGAATCCACGCTCCACGTGCTCCACGAACATCACCAGTTCGTTGGGCTTGGGGCGCGGCTCGATCTCATCACCTGGCGCCCGCCAGATGTTGTCCTCCTTCGGCGGCAAGAAGCCAGCATCGGCGAGATCCGCGAGTCTGCTCCGTTACCCAGGATCCTTCCCAGTTGCAGGAGATCTTGCGTTTATCATCGGATGGCTTTGCCTTGGGCGCCATTGCGAACAAATTGGATCGGGGGCTAAGCTCGATTGAGGAAGACGGCGGCGCGGTTGGAAGCAAGGAGAAAGAGGCAAGTGAATATTGACCTAGGCCGCCGCAGCTTATAACTGGGATGCCCGAGATCAACGGAATAATTTGCGCCCGCAGAATGAGGAACGGTCCGCAATTGAAGGAAACAAAAATTTCAGATGGAAAGGATGAGTCGCGCAAATGAGTCGCGGCTTTGAATCGCATCAGTCAAGAGATTAGTCAGAACGCTCACAGTGCGGCTTAACAACTACCTCCAGTAACCAAAGGATCCTCACTGTGAAGTTCTAACCAATCTTGGGGGCTAATGTCGGGGGAATACTTTATGGATTAACCCGCGGCCCATGTTGATAAGTGCGACTCAACTTACTCGCACAATAAAGGCCTACATAAAAGCAAGCCCAATATCGCACCGCCACAAGGAGAAAGATCTAGAAGACATATCCTGGAAGACGTGAGGAGGAGTTAGTCTCCAAGTAGGTTCCAGTCGATGTATTCCTTGTGGAGGAAGTTTCCTTTGTAACCTAGCGAGCCTCTGTGATATAAAGAGGACTCGCAGGACTTAGACAGGGTCAAGCTATCAAGCCCTAAACCCTAGCTCTTACGGCGAGTTCCCAGATCGGATCGCCACCATTGTAACACCACATATATCATATCAATACCAAGCTAGGGTAGGCAGGAAGTAGGTCTTTACCTCACATTGAGGGGCCGAACCTGGGTAAATCTGTGTTCGTCCTTGTTCCTGCGATCCCAAGCTCGGAGACGATTGACTCACGCAAATCCCACACCTACGAAGTCATCCATGACATCTGACGTGACAAACCCACGACAGTGTGCCTAGGTTGCATTACATCACAATGGGCAACTCAATGAGCCCATTACATGGTTTCGCTTCAATGCATTGCGTGATCATCTCCACTGAGAGTTTAGAAATAGCCTTGATCCAATTGATAAGAAGCAAGACTAGTTGTCACAAGATTTGAAGAAACTTATGGGAAATGTTAATGAGCATCTCACTCAAAATACTAAAACAATGGGGACTGATCTTGTTGTTGATATTGTGCGAGAGCTACGTCAAGTTCCTCAAGATGCAAGTGTACATGGAGGTGCAGATGGAGAAGGTACAAGCAAACCTCGGGGCGATGAAGAAGCATGGTGATGAGCTGCGGAAACAGTGTGCCGACACGACGACCAAACTCAAGGTGATCAACAAGACACTACGTGGATTGGGAACATGGGTTCCTCATGTGGATGACACCACCAAGCGGATTCAGCAAATAATGGAGACTGTAAGCACTCACTTGGAGATCTGAGAGACAGATCATATACCAGCATCAAGAAGAAACATGACCAATCTAAGCGGGTG
This sequence comes from Poa pratensis, assembly GCA_947311845.1. Lineage (NCBI taxonomy): Eukaryota > Viridiplantae > Streptophyta > Magnoliopsida > Poales > Poaceae > Poa > Poa pratensis. The sequence continues at coordinate 5,033,768 of CAMZMU010000110.1, read as the reverse complement.
TGAAGGTGATTGTGCCCAACCCTGGTAGTAAGAGGCATGCTTTTATTTATACAAAAGTGCAGTTTGAAATTGGTGAGCTGACCTGAAGCACTTGAGGACAGTGGTTACCTTAGTCTCGCCTAGGACAGATCGCTTGCGTCCACCGAAGATAGACTTTCACAAATATGATGGCGATAACACCAAATGGTCGGGACAATTTGTGAGAATTACTTTGTGCTATATTCAATGGAACACGACACATGGGAAAGCTTCTACACCATGCATTTTGTGGGTAATGCAGCTCGGCACCTCGCCCGACCTCACGCGGTTCTGCCGCCCCGGCCTCCTGTCGCCTAAGGCTGCGCACGGTTAACCGAAAACCGAGAAACCGAACTGAAAAAACCAAAACCGAACCAAAATTGTGGTTATTTTGGTTTCCGGTTAAGGTTATGGTTAGTAAAATAGCTAACCATATGTCTTGCAGTTAATACGGTTAATAACCGAAAACCGAATGGTTAACCAAAAAAACCGAAATGCCTATTAACTTTTATTATTTTGCTACTTTTATTGACTTTTATTAACTTTACGGGTTACTTGTAGCATGTGATTTGCTACTTGTATAGACTTTTATTAACTTTATGGGTTATTTGGTTACTTTGGATCATATGCCTATTAATTTTATAGTCTATTCCGTTATTTTGTAATATATGGCCACAAAAAGAAATTGTCATTTTAAAATTCGCGTCAACTTAGGTTAATTTGGTTATTACCGAAACCGAACCGAAATTAAATGGTTATTACCGAAACCGAACCGTATTCTCGTACAAAACCGTATTTACCGAAGTATTGAAACCGCATAAATAAAAAAACCGTATAAACCAAACCGAATTAACCATATTAACTGAACGCGCAGCCGGACTGTCGCCGCCTACGGCGACGCTCGATGTGCAAGCGTGTCCTCGTTCTACTTGTCGTTGAGGATGTCCCGCATGTTGCGCGGGGCTGGGACGAGGATGACACGACGGAGATGTGCTCCTGCTCGTTCGTCGCTCCACCAAGCGCATGGCTGGGTGTAGGGAACATGTCACATCCCAAATTTTGTAATATGTAAAACCCTAGTTGCAAGACATCCAAAAATGTGAACCAACAAAAACTTTTGCTTGTTATCTTGTGTTGATTGTTTTGCCTTGATAAATTGTTTGCTTGTGTGAGTAATTACACAATTGTGCTTGGTCATTAAATTGAAAACGCACTTGACAACAATTTGGAATGTGACTTGAATGAAAACAAACTCGAAAACTTATTCAACAACTTGAATTAAGATCATAAGTTAAAGAAATGATCTTATTAAATTATTCTCTCTACCTATTTCTCTATTCTTTTAAAACAAATATTTTCTTTATGAAAATTCCATGAATGAGATGAAGTAATAATCATCTCACTCTAATATCACTCTCTTCTCCAAAAATATAAAGTTTCCAATTAAGTTAATTTAATTTATAAAATCCTATTTTCTTTCTTTAAACTCCAAGAATATTTAAAACTCCTATTTTAATATTACATAAAAAATTAAAGAAAAATATACAATGCTTAATAAATCATTCTAAAGCTAATTATCAACAAAAATTTCTAAAATCAAAATCAAAATCCCACCTATGCATTCTGTCGAATACCAGGTGGGCATAAAACCTAACAGAGCTAAAACCTAACTAAAAACTTGACTAGAACTAACCTTAACACTACCCAAACCCTACACTAAACCCAGCAGCGCAAGGGCACTCGAGTGCCACGGCCAATTTGGCCACTAGCTGCTGGCGCCGTGCTCTCTCTCTCCCTCCAGTCACCTCAACCTGCAAAGGAGAGGAAAATCTCACGCGGCACTGGCCAGCGCCATGCCGTCCCTATGCCTTGTCCCTCCACTCTCGTTGGGCAACGACGGATATTCGCCGACTGCCCCTGCACCAAATCTCCCACGCCCAACCCACAGACGCCGAGCGCGTGGCCGTCGATGATGACCACGGCCACCTCTGCACCCCTGCCAGCGCCGCGCTGCCCAGCCACTCCTGGACCTCGCCTCGACCCCACAGACAACTCTACGTCACCCCTCATGCCCCCACACGGTCGTCAGCATAGTGACGAACACCTCGCGGGCGCCGTTGGACGCCATCCACCCCGAGCTTGTCATGCCCCCTCTCTACACTCACTCTGCACCCAAACCCTAACGGTCGTCCAGCACCGTTGCCGCACCACCCTAGCCCGCCAATGGCGAACTTTTTCGCTCTCCCTCGCTCCCATGGGCCGAGACCACCGTACGCCGGTGCTCGGCTATCAAAAGCCACCCCCCCGAGACTCTACTCCACTACACACCACTCCCTGCTCTCTCCCCCACTCCCCACTTCTTTCTGCACCGCCAGGAGGGCGGGGCTGCAACTGTCGTGCCTCTGCCGAGGTGCCGAGCACGCACACGCTCGGCCACCTGAGGTTGAAGACGACGCGGCTGGGCTCCGCTCCCTCTCTTCTCTCTGATCTCTCTGTTTTGATGTCCCTCCATCACCGCCGTGCGCTCACACACCTCTCCCTTCCTCTTTGCGTGCACAGGAACGCGCCCAGAAGTTCGCCGTCGGGAGGCCGCGTCCGAGGAAGCAGCGCAGCTCGCCGTCACCACCAAGCACTTCCCCGAGCCGTACCAACGCCACCAAGCACTTCCCCAAGCCTCCGCACTCGACCTCGACCGTCTCCGCCGTCGCTAGCTGCCCCTAGGTGAGCCCCGAGCCATCCTCGTCGTCACGGGCACGGCGGCGCCGCCCATTTGTTGTAGCCGCCGATGCTTCCGTCATGGGCCGTTGGATTCTAATCCAATGGCAACTTACCGCTTCGCGTTAGAGAGGCCACTGACGGGCAGGCCCCACCCGTCAGGGTTTTAAACATTTCCCGGCGCGGGAAAATTAATTGGAATTAAAATTTGGAATATAAATCATTTCTGATGCCATGTTTAAAAATCGATAACTCAAGATTTATAAGTCCAAAAATGATGAATCAAAATTCTCTGGAAAGCTAATAAAAATGTTTATCCAACCACCCTGGTCCCATATTATTTAGATTAATTAAAAAAGAGTGGTATTTAAATTTTTACAGAGGGTTTAAATCACCAAATTGTTTGTTTCTGATGCTCTGTTAATCCAAATGGCATGATTCCAATTTTGTTAGCTTAGTATTGGGTAAATCTAGCCCCATAATTTTGGTGAAATTATTAAAGCATCAGAAATTGCTTAGCTATAAATTTTAGTTTGCAAACCTCTCTGCACTATATTAATTATAGTTAAATAATGTTTATACCAAATGACTTAGGGTCAATTTTGTTAGATCATATTTAAACTATACTAGCTACACCTAAAAGGACTTATTTTTGTGAGTAACCAAAATTAATCAGTAGCTAAAACATGTGTAGCTAATCTCTGTACTAAAACAATTTTAATTAATTAATACTGTATCCAAATAATTTGAAACCAGCTCTGTTAAGTCATAATTTACTAGGGCTAGTTAGTCCTAAAATGGCATAATTTTGTGAGCATCAGAGATTAAACAGTGAATTAATTCGTGTGTAACTAGTTTCTGAAATTAATAAAAGTTGTATAAAATTAGTAATACTTTAAATTGAACTAAATTCAATTGTAATGACTTCTGTAAAACATTAGATGTTTGTAGAAGTTCAGCTTGTGTGTTAGTGTTGCTTGATTGAATTGTGTGGTAATTATGTGCCTTGTTTGTTTTACGACGTTTAAACAAGAACGTTGTCGGGACTTGCGAGGAGGGGGAATTTGTTGAACGAGAAGAACAAGACCGCGGGAACTTTGCTGAGCAAGGCAAGCTACTTCTCTAAGCATGCATTTATATACATCTACTTTGGTTCACATGTTTTACATATAAACAGGTATAAGTAATTTATGTGGTGTTTGCCACTAAAACTATGATTTTGAAACCCCTTTTTCAAAATATAAGTATATTATTTTGACACCCTATGTAGAGATATTAGATGGATTCTTTTTTTAAACTATAGGTTGGGAAAAACTCTTATTTGTTTCAAACTCTTTTACCCAAAGTCCTTGGGGTGGAATTATTATGACCCAAGTTATTACAAAAAGGAGTTGATGTTGGAGCATGGAGAAGTTTACTAAAAATGCACATTGTGTCTAGTACTATGACGACCAACCATACCCTGTGCGACCACATCTATGCCCATATGGGACAGGGCGTAGTCATGTAGTTTGCTCGTATTAGTATGGGATACCTCAACAGCGGAGATGCTCAGTTTCATGAGGGGCTGGTTTGGTGACCCCCCTGACCCGGGTCCTCTCACATTGGTGGAGGATAGAAGGATGTCCCCTATACACCGCCGGATAAAACTATGAGTCCTCACACTTAGGGTCATTGACGGGTGACCAGACTGGGTGTCGACGGAATGTTTCATAAGGGTAGGACCCTATACTAGCATGAGCAAATGAGAGGCTATGGTCGGTAACTCAACTTCGCATACACCTTGTATGGCGGGACATGGCTGACACGATGAGTTGCCGGATGGATGTGGGAAAAGCGTGCTACCTCTGCAGAGTGTAAAACTATTCGAATAGCTGAGTCCGCGGTAATGAACAGTTGAGAGGTTGTCCTGTGACCATGTGCAATGTTTTGAGCTTTAAAAATAAAATGGAGAAGTGTTGTGCGCCTATACCAAAGGATCGGTATGAGGTCGCTGGAAATTGATGACCATGAAGGGCTATGGTCGGTAAAGAGGAGTTGAAGGAGGAAAAACGTGATTTTTTGGAGAAAAGTTATAAAAATTCTCTTCTTCCCTTTTTCAATAAAGATATGGAGATGTCTTTTAAAATAAAAGTTTTTATCAAACAAAAGCTAAATCCAGTGCATGTTCATAGCGGGATAGTTTGCGAGTACAATCAAATGTACTCATATTGGTTTCGTCCCTGACTGTTGTCTTAGCCAGATTTCGAGGAGCATTACGATGAAGAGGAGTTTGGCGCCAATTACGCGAACTAGGATCTTCATAAGTCAAGCTGCCTGTAGGGTTGAAAACGTGTTTTGGTCGACGATATCGTAGCTTCCGTTGAATGTTGTGATTTGGCCCATGGAGGCAACTATGTAAGACTTGGTCCTTGTGACCATGTTGTAAGACTTTAAATTCGGTACTGTAATGGATGTAAACTTTGGTATTCAGTTCGGGTTATGTGCAACGACTGACTGATCACGGGATCGTTGTGTGATGCATAGCCGGCTATTTCAGACAGCTAGTCCGGGGTCCCCACAGAACGGCACTTGGCACGCGAGACCAGCGCGCGGGCCTTTGGATGGCCCAACATGTGATAGAGAATGAAGCGTGCCGGCTCCGTGCATTTCCAAGAATACTCCAAAAGCTTGGTGATGCGCATGCGCATAGGCCGACGTGTTGGGCTCCAGCGGGTACTCGACCATGGCGTTTACCATGGTGAGTGCCTCTGTAACATCCCAATTTTTAGAATTGGATGTTTTCATATCATCATGTGCATTTCTTCATGACATCAATTTAAAAACTTGCATTTGATTGTTTGCATTCGATTTTTTTTAAAGGATTATTTCCAAAATCGTACTTTAAAGTTTTTCCAAAACCCTTTATAAAGCAGTATTTGTGCTTAGGAATAAAAATATATTTCCTTTCAAAAAAAAGGAATAAAAATATATTTTATTTCATATAATATATTCCTAAATAGTCTATTAAGACAGAGGACATTTTACAAAATTTTCAAAACTAGTTTGACTCAATTCCGAGTTCAAAATCAAAAGATATAAATAAAACAGGGAAAAGAACAAAAGAAAAAGGAATAAAAAAAAGGTTACGGCCGAGCTAACCAGCCCAGCCCAACAACCACGCGTGCGTGCGCGTCCGGCGCGAAACGGGTCACCTTTTGACCCATTGGCGCCTCTCTCTGTTGTTTTTTTCGTTTCCTTTTCTTTTCTTTTTCCTGTGGGCTGAGTTGTGGGCCTAAGCTGGCAGGTCGTTCTTCTAGAACAGGCAGAGACCAGCGCCTGTACGTGTTCGTCCAGAACACGAATTCCATCCGGGAAAATCTCCCGATTTCTGTTTGATTCCTTGCCCCTCTCCACGAAACTCCACCAATAAATACCCCGCACCCGTGTCGTTCCGTCCCCGCAAAAAGCACAAATCCTAGCATCGAAACGAGCTGGATTTCGAGCTCGGAAATCTCTGCCGCCGCCACCACCATAACCGTCACACCGGAGCTCTCGCCGCCGTCGATAGGAGCGAGGAGGAGGAGAACCGAGGGGACCTTCAAGCTCGCCGAGATCGCCTCCGCCGTTCGCCGCCGTCGCCAATTCCAGGGGAGCAGCCGAACGTCGCCGCCGTCCACGTCCGATCAAACGTCGCCGTCGTCTTCTCTGTTCCGGTGAGCAACACCACCGTACCCAGCTCCATCTCGTTTCATCCATCAGATCTAGATCTGACGTCTCAGATTAGATCACGTAATGAAGGGGTATCAACCAGTAGGGTTGTGCCACGTGTCTGATCATTTCCTATTTTCGTTTTGAATCAAAGATAATCATTAGATCTTGTAAAATTCATAACAAAATATTTATATGTCCAAATTTTATGTTCTTTATGTCTACGAATTCATAAAATTAAGATCTACTCAGATCTGTAATAATATTTAAGTTTTACCGAACCTTTATTTTCTGTTATTTAAATTACTAATTTGTAGTATTTTAATTATAATAAAATATCCGTAACTCGAATTTTATCGAATCTTTTTGCTACGGTTTTTAATTTTAATCCTCTGTCCAGATAACTTCAGATCTATTATTCATGAACTTATTTTCGAATTAAACTTGTAGAAACCTAATTGATCCATCTAAGTTATATAAAATTGCTTATTAAGTGTTTGTTGCATTTAAAATATTTTACATGCATCATATGCTAGTTAATTATACAGAGAACTAATGTTCTAATTTCGTTGCAAGATTTAAAGTTGCCATGCATACATGGCTGCTGCATATTGTTTGTATTGGTTGTTTATGTATGCTTGGTTCGATCGTGTAGATTCCGACGACTTTGGCAATTGCGACTGCGAGGATTGTTTGAACAACAACAGCAGCCAAGGAAAGTGGTGCAAATTTTTCGTCCTATATTTTCCTATGCATTAGATTATTTTGTGGTTGCATGTGTAGGAATATTGCTATGCTAGGTTATTTCGTTAACACCCAAACGGAGTAACCCTATTACCACTAGTATGATATCTTTGATAGGCGACATCGTTTTTATAGGTTGCTTAGGCTTATTAGACGAGGTTGGGAAATCATGACATGTTATTGAAGTTGTTGATATTTTCTATGGTTAATAAAACAACCCCATAAATTAATGAATCACCTGGGTGGAATGGTTTTGCTTGGTTGGTTATTGTGTTCGTGGAATGCGAAAGTTACTAGTTTCTTGTTTGGTAGCTTCAATTGTGCAACCACGCATCACATTGGTATGGGCCGTGACAGAGCTTGAGTGTTGTTTGATGTTCTACCCACCGTGACCAGCAGATGTAGAATAGTGTAGGTTGGTACGGGTCCGGGGATTGGGACTGAGCCGCTTACACATGATTAATTTGTTTCGATCATGCTTTCCTCTCCTAGTGGTGGTTCACGGAGTGAGCAGGGTGGATCGGGCAGCTAGGTAAAGTGCACTAACCTCTGTAGAGTGTGGAACTAAGATCTTAGCCGTGTCCTTCGGTTATGGGCAAACTAGCAACTAGACTAGAAGCTATGGAATATTTCTCACTCATACTGTTTTCCTAATTGCTAAAATTTTGATGGGATAACAAATTGGGTAGGAGCACATGTTATTAAACAGTGTGTCCAAAAGTTGTTGATAAAAATCTAATTCTATTAAAACTGATAGGTCAAAACTATTGCTTTACGCAAATCTTGCCATAAACTCCACCTAGCCATAATGCATGTAGTATCTAGGCGCCATTTATATCCACCATAGCATCACTTGCCAATACAATTCTGTTGTATTGACCCAGCGATTTTTGGCTGTATCTCACCAATGCAGGTTACTCCGACTCCGACTGAGAGCATAGGTTTCGAGACTCCACTTGACCTTTGTTCGCCTGTGGCGCAAACTAGAAGACTGGAGTTATTTTTATTTGCTTATATGATTATTGATAGTTCAAATAAATTTATGCTAGCTTTCGCTATGCAAGTTGTAATAATTTCATACTCTGGATTCGCTAGATTTGATATACTATTGCATTATTTGTTATCATTCTGGCTGTGTGTACTGGTGAACGGTCCAGGGGCCAGCACTACATGCAACGATACAACCCGTGGTGGGTCGTGTCATTACAGATGGTATCAGAGCAATGGTTGACCCCTGGATCGAAACCTAGGTCTGGATTAGGAAAAGCCATAGAATGAAAATTTATTTCCCAAAATCCTATATACGTTTTTACACTTGATTCTTGTGATCCTCTTATCTTCATCATTTACTCTCATCTCTAACTTTTCAAATATTAGTGGACATCCCCATATAAAAGAAGACTTCTATTAAGGAGGAGACACAAGGCATCTATAGGTTAGCTATTGGAGATTGCAGAATATAATAGATTGCCCACCATTTAGTCTTCGTTAGGAATCGAGATTCGTGTTAGGTATTGAACATATCAACTTATATGGTATGCAATAATAGATCGAGTATTTTCAACTATTTTGTTTTTGAAAATTAATTAGAATTTTCGCAGGAAATTATACCCTGTTTTTGAAAAAAATATTTTAAAGTGTTTGGTTTGCTTATAGTATGATTGCTAAGTTTTGTTTGATCATATGGGTAGCTATTTCTTTATTTCTATCTGTCTAAACTTATCTATTCTAAAACATTAGATGCCGCCCCGTCGCGACCCTATCAACAACAACAATGACCAGTTCCAGCAGTTGATGGCCACGCAAGCTCAACTCATGCAAGCAATGACCCAGTCCATGACGAACAACAACAACAACAACAACAATCTGCCTCCACAGGTGGATATGCTCACCAGATTTCTAAGGTTGAGGCCAGCTAAGTTCTCTAGTGCGTCGGATCCCATGACCGCACTTGACTGGTTGCGTTCTGTCAACAAGGACCTAGTGACTGTTGGCTGCACAGATGCTGAGAAAGTGAGGTTTACTGCTCACTTACTCGAGGGACAAGATGCATCATGGTGGGATAACTTTCAGATAACCCACCCCATTGATACTGTGACCTGGGCAATTTTCGAGGAAGGTTTTCGCAATGCTCATGTCTCGGATGGAGTTATGAGTCTGAAGAGGAGGGAGTTCCGCAATCTGCGACAGAACAATCGCACTGTCACAGAGTACATTACTCATTTTGGTGATCTTGCCCGCTATTCACCAGAGGATGTGGATACTGATGCCAAGAGGGGGAAGAAGTTTCTTGATGGGTTGAATGATGAGCTTGCCGTGCAACTTTCAGTAGTTCATATCACAAATTTTCAAGCATTGATGGACAAGGCTATAATTCTGGAGGGAAAACACAAACAAGCTGAGAGACGTAAGAGGAAGCAAAGTAATGGCAGCCACAACTCTGGAGCACATCAGAGGATCCGTACACACAATGGAGGCAATGGACACAATCATAGTGAAGGCAACGGACATCAGCACCATGGAGGCAATGGCAATAACAATGGAACCAATGGCCATAACAATGGAGGTAATGGGCAGTACCGCAACCACAACCACGCATTTAAGAAAGATTTCAGTCAAGTGCAGTGCTTCAAGGGCAAGAAGATGGGACACTATGCTGATAACTGCACTGAGAAGGTAGTTGAAGGAACCAAGCCAAACTCGTTCAACAAGGCTACTACAAATCATGTGCACGTGGAGGAAGTATATGATGAACCTGACCGTGTGACTAGTAAGTTCTTGGTACATTAGTGCATCACGCGCATACTTATTGATGCATCACATTCATATCAAGGGTCTTCGCGGATAAGAATAAGTTAGCCATTGATGTTACATAACGGATCAGATATAGTCTACGCATGTCTTTGAAGAAGCCAAGTTGAATTCTCTTAAGGGGGTTAGCCTAGGTATTGACCGTTAAGAAAACCACCCACACCTATTTGCTAGCCATTCCGAATCTCGAGGACGAGATTCATCTTAAGGGGGTTAGTCTGTAACATCCCAATTTTTAGAATTGGATGTTTTCATATCATCATGTGCATTTCTTCATGACATCAATTTAAAAACTTGCATTTGATTGTTTGCATTCGATTTTTTTAAAGGATTATTTCCAAAATCGTACTTTAAAGTTTTTCCAAAACCCTTTATAAAGCAGTATTTGTGCTTAGGAATAAAAATATATTTTATTTCATATAATATATTCCTAAATAGTCTATTAAGACAGAGAACGTTTTTACAAAGTTTTCAAAACTAGTTTGACTCAATTCCGAGTTCAAAATCAAAAGATATAAATAAAACAGTGAAAAGAACAAAAGAAAAAGGAATAAAAAAAGTTTCGGCCGAGCTGACCAGCCCAGCCCAACAACCGCGCGTGCGTGCGCGTCCGGCGCGAAATGGGCCACCTTTTGGCCCATTCGCGCCTCTCTCTGTTGTTTTTCTCGTTTCCTTTTCTTTTCTTTTTCCTGTGGGCTGAGTTGTGGGCCTAAGCTGGCAGGTCGTTCTTCTAGAACAGGCAGAGACCAGCGCCTGTACGTGTTCATCCAGAACACGAATTCCATCCGGGAAAATCTCCCGATTTCTGTTCGATTACTTGCCCCCTCTCCACGAAACTCCGCCAATAAATACCCCGCACCCGTGACGTTCCGTCCCCGCAAAAACCACAAACCCTAGCCTCGAAACGAGCTCGATTTCGAGCTCGGCAATCTCTGCCGCCGCCACCACCATTACCGTCACACCGGATCTCTCGCCGCTGTCGCCTCCGCCGTTTGCTGCCGTCGCCAAGTCCAGGGAAGCAGCCGAACGTCGCCGCAGTCCACGTCCGATCAAACGTCGCCGTCGTCTTCTCTGTTCCGGTGAGCAACACCACCGTACCCAGCTCCATCTCGTTTCATCCATCAGATCTAGATCTGTCGTCTCAGATTAAATCACTTACCGAAGGGGTATCGACCAGTAGGGCTGTGCCACGTGTCTGATCTTTTCCTATTTTCGTTTTAAATCACAGATAATCATTAGATCTTGTAAAATTCATAACAAAATATTTATACATCCAAATTTTATGTTCTTAATGTCTACGGATTCAGAAAATTAAGATCTACTCAGATCTGTAATAATATTTAAGTTTTACCGAACCTTTATATTCCGTTATTTAAATTACTAATCTGTAGTATTTTAATTATAATAAAATATCCGTAACTCAAATTTTATCAAATCTTTTTGCTACGGTTTTAATTTTAATCCTCTGTCCAGATAACTTCAGATCTATTATTCATGAACTTATTTTTGAATTAAACTTGCAGAAACCTAATTGATCCATCTAAGTTATATAAAATTGCTTATTAAGTGTTTGTTGCATATAAAATATTTTACATGCATCATATGCTAGTTAATTATACAGAGAACTAATGTTCTAATTTCGTTGCATGATTTAAAGTTGGCATGCATACATGGCTGCTGCATATTGTTTGTATTGGTTGTTTATGTATGCTTGGTTCAATCGTGTAGATTTCGACGACTTTGGCAATTACGACTGCGAGGATTGTTTGAACAACAGCAGCAGCCAAGGCAAGTGGTGCACATTTTTCGTCCTATATTTTCCTATGCATTAGATTATTTTGTAGTTGCATGTGTAGGAATATTGCTATGCTAGGTTATTTCGTTAACACCCAAACAGAGTTACCCTATTACCACTAGTATGATATCTTTGATAGGCGACATCAGACAGGTTACTCACTCACACAAAACATTCCAGCGTCACTCGGAGAGGCATCTTTGGGCAACAAGCGGCAAGACGTCTCTGATGACCTGCGACCGTTCCAAACGGTTGCAGATCATCAGAGATGTCTTGCCGGACGGTTGTAGATCATCAGAGACGTCTTGCCGCTGCTTGGATCGAAGTGGCGCTCAAACACAAAACATTCCAGCGTCACTCGGAGAGGCATCTTTGGGCAACCAGTGGCAAGACGTCTCTGATGACCTGCGACCGTTCCAAACGGTTGCAGATCATCAGAGATGTCTTGCCGGACGGTTGTAGATCATCAGAGACGTCTTACCGCTGCTTGGATCGAAGTGGCGCTCAAACTCACGAGCCACCGTCGGGCTGTATGCAGGGGGAACCGTGTTTGGACGGTCGAAGCTGAGGTTTGAGAGGTTCCCACGGGAGGTGTGGGAGCCGACAACCACCTACCACGCGTGTTTCACCGGTCGTCATGCAATTAATTAACAGAAAACAAAAAAGAAAACTCACATGTGATATAACCCATTTCTTCTAGGTGGAAACTCCCATTTCGTGTATTATGGTTTTCACCACATAAAGGTTTAATACATTACTACACATCACATAAAGGTTTAATACATTACATTGATTTACATAAATGCCATGAACCCTTCTTCGCGTATGTCCCTGGCCTATGATCGCTTCGGCCGTAACCATGGAGCATCTTCATTATTTAACGGGATGCTTGGGTCAGTTTTCACTGTGAAGGGCGGAATTTCATCAAACTTATCATAATCTGCTGACATGTCTGTCTTGTCCTCGACTCCCACGATGTTTCTTTTCCCTGAAAGAACTTGTGACGCTTTGGCTCATCGTCTGATGTATTCGTTTGCTTATTTTTTTTTTTTTTTTGGTCTGGAGGACATGTCCTTCACATAGAAAACCTGAGCCACATCATTGGCTAGGACGAATGGTTCGTTCTGTAACAACCAAGATTCTTGAGATCCACTGTTGTCATTCCGTACAGCTGGTCTACCTTTATCCCTTCTCCCTTCATGTTGACCCAACTGCACCGAAACAAAGGGACCTTAAAAGTAGGTCCATAGTCAAGTTCCCATATCTCCTCTATGTAACCATAGTATGTGTCCTTTTGCCCATTCTCGTCTGTTGCATCAAAGCGGACACCACTGTTTTGGTTGGTGCTCTTTTTATCTTGGGCGATCGTGTAAAATGTATTCCCATTTATCTCGTACCCTTGGAAATTCAATACAGTCGAAGATGGTGACGCGGCCAACAAGTAGAGCTGATCTCCGACAGTGGTGTCATTCATGAGCTGTAATCGCAACCAACTGCCGAAAGTCTCCATGTGTTTTTCTTTAATCCAGGAGTCATCCTCCCCGGGTTCTTGGAGCGTACATAATTCTTGTGTTCCTCGATATACGGAGCCACGAAGGTGGAACTTTGTAGAACTGTGTAGTGTGCTTGAGTTAAAGAATGCCCGTCCCTACATATCAGTGCTTTCTTTCCTAGCGTGCCTTTTCCACTCAGTCTCCCCTCATGCCGCGATTCAGGAACACCAATCGGCTTAAGGTCAGGAATAAAGTCAACACAGAACTCAATGACCTCCTCTGTTCCATAGCCCTTTGAGATGCTTCCTTCTGGCCTAGCACGGTTATGAACATATTTCTTCAAGACTCCCATGAACCTCTCGAAGGGGAACATATTGTGTAGAAATACAGGACCGAGAATGGCAATCTCGTCGACTAGGTGAACCAGGAGATGCGTCATAATATTGAAGAATGATGGGGGGAACACCAACTCGAAGCTGACAAGACATTGGACCACAGCCTTCTGTAAACTTGGTAGAGTTACTGGATCGATGACCTTCTGAGATATTGCATTGAGGAATGCACATAGCTTCACAATGGGTACTCGAACATTTTCCGGTAGAAGCCCCCTCAATGCAACCGGAAGCAACTGCGTCATAATCACGTGGCAATCATGAGACTTCAGGTTCTGGAATTTTTTCTCTGCCATATTTATTATTCCCTTTATATTTGACGAGAAGCCAGCCGGGACCTTGATACTGCTCAGGCATTCAAAAAAGATTTCCTTCTCTGCTTTGGTAAGAGCGTAGCTGCTTAAGTATTGACGCCCTTTATCCGTCTGCTTGTTGTATGGGTCTTTCATACGTTGCTGGTCCTCCCGTGCTTCTGGTGTATCTTTTGTCTTCCCATACACGCCCAGGAAGCCTAGCAGGTTCACGCAAAGATTCTTCGTCACGTGCATCACGTCGATTGAAGACCGGACCTCTAGGACTTTCCAATAGGGTAGCTCCCAAAATATAGATTTCTTCTTCCATATGGGTACGTGGTTGTCAGCGTCATTCGGAACAGATAGACTGCCAGGACCCTTTCCAAAGATTACTTCTAAATCCTTGACCATGTCATATATAACATCACCATCAGGGAGGTTAGGCTTCTTCCGGCGATCTGCCTCACCGTTGAAATGCTTGCCTTTCTTTCTTACGGCATGACTGTTCGGAAGAAATCGACGATGCCCCAGGTACACGTTCTTGTTTCCCAAATGTATACTTTCAGTCTTATCTAAACAGTGCGTGCATGCATTGTATCCCTTGTTTGACTGTCCTGAAATGTTACTAAGAGCAGGCCAATCATTGATGGTTACGAACAACAACGCTCGTAGGTCAAATTCCTGTTGTTTGTGCTCATCCCACACACGTACACCTGGTTCGGACCACAACTGCAAAAGTTCATCAACTAATGGCCTTAGGTACACATCAATGTCGTTGCCGGGTTGCTTCGGGCCTTGGATGAGCACTGGCATCATAATGAACTTTCGCTTCATGCACAACCAAGGAGGAAGGTTGTAGATACATAGAGTCACGGGCCAAGTGCTATGACTGGAGCTCTGCTCCCCAAAAGGATTAAAGCCATCTGTACTTAGACCAAATCTTAAGTTCCTTGCGTCATCTGAAAATGTCGGGAACTCTCTGTCGATTTTTCTCCACTGGGACCCATCGGCGGGGTGTCTCAACTTCCCGTCTTTCTTACGCTCTTCTTTGTGCCATCGCAACAACCTGGCATGCTCTTTGTTTCTGAACAGACGTTTCAACCGTGGTATTATAGGAGCATACCACATCACCTTAGCAGGAACCCTCTTCCGGGGGGGCTCGTCATCGCACTCAACATCACCAGGGTCATCTTGTCTGATCTTGTACCGCAGTGCATTGCATACCGGGCATTTATCCATATTCTCGTACTCCTCACCGCGGTACAGGATGCAGTCATTAATGCATGCATGTATCTTCTGCACATCTAATCCTAGAGGGCAGATAGCCTTCTTTGCTTCGTATGTAGTCTCGGGCAATTCGTTATCCTTTGGAAGCTTCGGCTTCATTATTTTCAGTAACTTCTCAAATCCCTTGTCAGAACAACCAGTCTCTGCCTTCCATTTCAGCAGTTCCAGTGTGGTACCGAGCTTTGTGCTGCCATCTTCGCAATTTGGGTACAGCAACTTTTTGTGATCCTCTAGCATGGCCTCCAACTTTAGCTTCTCCTTTTCTGTATCGCATTCTCGCTTTGCATCAGAAATGACCCCACCAAGACCATCAGCGGGCTCATCTGATGCCCGATGTTCACCTCCTTCTTCTTCAACGTCTTCCATTACAGTATCACCGCATTCCTCAGGGAACATAGGATAGTTGTCATCATCCTCCTCTTCTTCATTGTCTTCCATCCTAACCCCTCTTTCTCCGTGCTTGGTCCAACAATTATAGCTGGGCATGAAACCTCTCCGAATCACGTGGTCTTGAATGGTTCTCGGGTCAGAGTACTCCCTGACGTTCCGACACTTCTCACATGGACAAGGCATAAAATTATCCACTTTGTTTGCCTCAGCCACTTCGAGAAATTTATGCAGGCCTGCAATAAACTCGGAACTGCGTCGTTCGCCGTACATCCATCGCATCCGTGCATCCATCTGCATCATATAATTAAGTTTATCAAATACCATTACAATAACATCTTGAATAGTGAAATGACCACCGTACATCGACACGTGCAATATTTCTGTATCAATTACAGATGAAAAGGATAAAGTTGCTAACCTCGGCCGAGGATATCATCTTGTGTGAACTTAAGTGTGGCTCGGGCATTTCATCGAACACATCTTGTGCGTGGCAAAGGAAAAAAAAACTAGCACCCACTTCCCACCAATCCAACCAGAAAAAAAAGAGGAGAGAAGAGAGGGGGTGGGTTATTTATAGGCAGGGGAGGGGTATTGGTCCCGGTTCGTGCCACGACCAAAGCTCCGCGGCACGCCACGTGTCTGCACCGGAGCATTGGTCCCGGTTCGTGGCACGAACCGGGACCAATGTCCCCAACCGAATCGGGACCAATGCTCTGGCATTGGTCCCGGTTTTTTTATGAACCGGGATTAATGGCTGGTTCGGCTCTGGACGAAAGGTGGTTTTTCTACTACTGTTGTCTTTCTTCTTTACTTATTTCAATCTATCTTTTTGCAAGTTTTATCTTTATAAAACTGCATTAGTTGGGTGATAGGCTACCATAGAAAATACGTTTAGAATTATCAATTTTTATTTTGATTAAAAAATCGATAAAATATTTATAAAATCGTGCCAAGAAATTTGCATTGGTAAAGACATAGGTGAAGGAAGCACACAGCAAGCCACCAGTGAATTGACTAGTGGGCTAGCGTACAGACATGGCTGCACGTGGAACATCAGATTGGCCATGATTCTTGTCTAAAGTTAATTAAGAAGGTAAGAATCAAAATATCTTGGCACCCCTTTTATACCGGGGGAGACTTGTATAAGATCTGCTCCTCAGGTGCAATCATAGATCATGTCATAAAAATCATATTTACAACTTGTAAAAAATCTGAAAAAAATTACACAACATACCTGCGGGCTGTTTCTACAACATAAAAAAAATTCAGCTCAAAATTCGCTCTACAATTAGAGAAAAAAAGGCTAAATCTCACTATCCCATGGTGTATGCTCTTTGCGGATGATGTGGTGCTAATTGACGATAGTCGGGCGGGGGTTAATAGAAAGTTAGAGCTGTGGAGGCGGACTCTAGAATCGAAAGGTTTTAGACTTAGTAGAACCAAAACTGAGTACATGAGGTGCAGTTTCAGTACTACTAGGCACGAGGAGGAAGAGGTTAGGCTTGATGGACGGGTGGTACCTGAGAAAGACACCTTCCGATATTTGGGGTCTATGCTCCAGAAGGATGGTGATATCGATGAAGATGTGAGTCATCGAATCAAAGCTGGTTAAATGAAGTGGCGCCAAGCTTCTGACGTCCTCTGTGATAGGAAAGTGTCACAAAAGCTAAAAGGCAAGTTCTATAGGACGGCGATTCGACCTGCGATGTTGTATGGCGCATAATGTTGGCCGACCAAGAGACGACATATCCAACAGTTAGGTGTAGCGGAGATGCGCATGTTGAGATGGATATGTGGCCACACAAGAAAGGACCGGGTTAGGAATGATGATATACGTGAGAGAGTTGGGGTAGCACCAATTGAAGAGAAGGTTGTCCAACACCGTCTAAGATGGTTTGGTCATATAGAACGTAGGCCTCCGGAAGCGCTATTGCATACCGGACGGATAAAGCGGGATGAGAATGGTAAGAGGGATGATGGTAGGCCAAACTTGACATGGGAGGAGTCTATTAAGAGATATCTGAAGGATTGGAATATCACCAAAGAACTAGCCATGGATAGGGCTGCGTGGAAGTTAGCTATCCATGTGCCAGAACCATGACCTGGTTTCGAGATCTTATGGGTTTCAACTCTAGCCTACCCCAACTTGTTTGGGAAAAAAAGGTTTTGTTGTTGTTGTTGTTGTTGTTGTTGTTGTTTCTCTAAGTATAGGTCGAATTTCAAACAGCAAATTTTTGGTGTTGCATATATAACATAGATGTGTGTTGTCAATTTTTTTGAGAATATTTGAGCATGTTTTGTTCATTCAAAAAAATTGATCTCATAGATCCTATCTAAAGCTAGATCTTATCCAACTCATCCGCAAGCAGCTTGCTGTTCCATTGAAAATTCCTAATCTCCATTCGTCATTGGCGGAAAAAAATCTCCACTCGTGTAGGAACCAATGTCGGTTCTCCTGAGAAAAGGAAAAAAATATCTAAGAAAATTGAAATGGAACATTTTAATATTTCACTTCACATGGCAGCTAGCTTTCCAACAAATTCTAAATCAGGTTGCGACGTACAGTTTTTTTTCGAAATGGAGAAAAATTTGAGAAGAGCCATTTCAAATTATTTATGCACTGGTTTAAAACTTGAACCCCCTTTAGAGTTTAGAGTCGCTGGACCTGATCCACAGGGGCGCAGGGCCGACGAGCGAGAAGCAGAGACCATCTCGTAACGACGGAGCAGAGGAAAGATGAAGAGGAGAGGACTGGGGAGAGAAAACAAGCAAATCGCTGCCGTTGATAATGAGTCGAGAAGAGCCAACTTTAGATTTAGTAAATCCCGGGGGAGAACACGCGGATCTTCACCGAATCATGTCCATTCGTTAACAATCCATTGACTTTGCATGTCGATAGAACGTGCGCCAAGTTAATATGTGCATGAGTGCATCCCATGTCGCGAGTTTGACCTTGCTAGCCATTAATTCCAGCATTTAAGGTACCTCGCGTTCCATATATAGCACATGCTAAGGCATTGTCGTTGCAACTTGCAAGCACCAGCAATAGCAATGCAAGGTAGCGGCGTGCTTGCGGTTCTCCTCCTGGGGGTTCTCCTGGGCCTCGCCGGCTCCAGCCCTCCACGGGAGCCGGTGGCCTGTGCCGACAGCGGCACCTCAAACTGCAGCTTCACACCCGCGTACGGCACCTTCCCGGACCGCACCACCACCTGCCGGGCGGCCAGCACCACTTCCCGCGTACAGAGGAGGAGCTAGTCGCGGCCGTGGCAGACGCCGCGAAGGCCAAGCGCAAGGTCAAGGTGGCCACCAACCACGGCCACAGCTGGCCTAAGCTGTCCTGCCCCGGCGGCGATGATGGCACCATCATAAGCACCAAGTGGCTCAACCGGACGATAAGAGTCGACGCCGCGAAGCGCCACATGACGGTGGAGAGCAGCATGCTACTCCGGGACCTGATCCAGGCCGCCGCCAAGGAGGGGCTCGCGCTGCCACACTCGCCCTACTGGTACGGGATCACCATTGGAGGACTTCTGGCGACGGGCGCGCACGGCAGCTCGCTGTGGGGCAAGGGCGGCGCCGTGCACGAGTACGTGGTCGGGATGAGGATCGTGACGCCCGCGCAGGCGAGCGAAGGGTTCGCCGTGGTAAGGGAGCTCAGCGCCAACGATACAGATCTCGACGCGGCCAAGGTCTCCCTCGGCGTCCTCGGCGTCGTCTCCCAGGTATCTACTACTCCCTCCGTTTTTTAATATAATATGTTTTAGCATTTGTCTATATGCATGTGTATACAAATGTATGTAGACATGTTTAAGTGTGTATGTTCACTCACTTTAGTATGTATCTAGACAACATGTACAACACCTAAAACATCTTATATTAAAACGGAGTACGTTCCTAACGAATTTCCTTTGCGTTGGCTTCAGATCGATCTATGCATGCTTGAACTTCTACTTCCTAGGCCAAAATAAATGAGAAAACGTGCAAAAATAAATAGAAGAAAATAACAAGAATAGGATTATTAATGTTGTGTGATAGCACCATGGGCCCATGGCTTCGACCGGTAGTAAAGTTGATGAATCAGATCTCAGTTTATTTCAGTTCTCAGTTTTGATTGGAAAACCAGAAAGAATACAGTGGACCACATCATAAACAGATTCTTAATGAAGCCAGTTTTGATCCTTTACAAAAGACTGAAGCTACATTTCTTTCAGGAACGTCTTGTCTTTGCATCATGGAGAGTAAACCATGTATATGCATCAACAAAGAGCGGTATCCATACAACCTTGAGCCTTCCATAGAAGCAATACTTGTTGATTAAGGCTTAAGAATAAATTACAACAGCAGGAAAATGGTGTTATTAGTTTATGGTTATGAAAATTGGCTACCCATATTTCTGATGGGACTGGCTTCTGCTCAAACCAAACACACGTCTATTGCTCATAAGAAATGGTAGAACAATATTAGACAACATGCAAGAACACGACGCGAGCATCGCGTGTTTATATATATTAAGATAGAGAGTGAAATTTACAAGAATTTGGCATGACTAAGCCACAGCCGGCTTGTCATACTCAACACCTACATGATCCCTCTCGAAGATCCACCTAAGCCTGCCTTTGCCCACAAATCGAACTCCTGTCGAATTCTGTTGCAAACCACCGTTGTTGAGGAGAATTTGTGATCAAAGACTCGGCTGTTCCGCTCCAGCCAAATGCTGTGGGCCGTGAGGATGATCAGGCCATTGATTCTCTTCCTCTCCTTTGCTGGCACCGTTGCCGCCAAAGCCTGCCACCAAACTGCCGGCACCGTGCTCGCCGTAGGCATGAACTGATGCAGGTTAAACTGCACCAAGATCTTGAACCAAACTTCTCTAGCGAAGACGCACCTTACCATCAGATGGACACCCGTTTCAGGTTCTTGATTGCAAAGAGGGCAGCACGGTGGGTGATGCAGTCCTCTTCTCGCTAGTCTGTCTGCCGTCCATAACCGGTTCTTGAGCGCTAGCCACATGTGTAGTTTATGCAGAAGAGGCGCCCCTGCTTTCCACAGCTCCTTAGCACATGGTGCAGCAGTTTTTCCGTAGAAGAAAGCCGCGTAAGCTGACTTGGATGAATACACACCGTTGTTGCTCAGCTTCCAGCGAACTGTGTCTTCCTCTACCGATATAGTTTGCTCCTGCACCGCCTCCCAAAGCTCCATATATTCTACCAGGGGTTGTATCGTGAGCTCGCCTCGGAACCCTCTGATCCAGCTGTCATTTTGCAGGGCCTCTGCCACTGTCAGTAACTTGGCATTGTTCTTGACGAAGTCCCAGAGGGTTGGAGCAATCTGCCTTGCTGTCCTTCCTTGCAGCCATGGATCTGTCCAGAACTTTAGGGTCTTACCATTTCCCAAGGTGCAGTCGACCGCTGCCACGAACATATACTCCGCCTCTTGTGGAATCGAGAAACGGAGGCCGTGCCACGGCCTGTGCTTATCTGTCAGTTCATTCCACCGCCATCGCATCCTTAGTGCAAGATTCAATGTGCGCAGACATTTGACTCCAAGGCCGCCTAGCTCTTTGGGAGTACACACTATCTTCCATGCAACTGCACACTGTCCACCTCTTGCCTCGTCTGACCCAGCCCAGAAGAAGCTTCTAAAGATTTTGTCTGCTCTCTCAAAGAACCAAGGTGGCAAGTCCAATGCCATCATAGGATATATTGCTACAGATATGAGAGCGGAGTCAAGAAGGACTAGTCTTCCACTTTTCTGCATAAGACCTGCCTTCCACGTGGGCACTTTTCTTGCCAGCTTGTCAACCATGGGTTGCATTTGATTTCTTGTTAGCCTGATCGGTGAGAGAGGGAGCCCAAGATAGGGAATTGGGAATTCTTTCAAAGGGCATGCCAATGTGGCCAAGATCGACTGCAAGTTGATCGAGGCGCACCGAATTGGGGATGCTGAACTCTTCTCCAAGTTGCACCGGAGACCAGACGCCATACCAAACAACTGCAGCAACTCGATCGCTGCACGTGCCTCGGCTTCCACTGGTTTGATAATCAGAACCACATCATCTGCATATAGGGATAGCCGATACTTGATTCCCAGCCCTGTCAGCGGCTCAAAAACACCAGCTTCCTCTGCTATTCTGAAAACTGCATTCAACACATCCACCATAATGACAAACTTCATAGGCGAGACCGAGTCTCCTTGCCTGAATCCTTTGGCATGCCAGAATTGCGGACCTGCAGTTCCATTTATCAAAACTTTGGTAGTAGCAGAGGAGAGCATCAAGGCAAATCTTGCCAGCCATTTCGGCCCAAAGCCCCTGTGCCTCAGCACCTCGAAAACAAAAGGCCAAGAAATGGAATCAAAAGCCTTAGCCATGTCTAATTTCAGCAGCAATGTTGGCATCTTCTTCCTATGTAGAGTCTTGATCGATTGTTGGACCATGAAAAAGTTGTCTTGTATTGATCTTCCCTTGACGAAAGCGCTTTGGTTTTTGTCAACTAGTTCCGGCAGGACTGTGGCAAGTCTTGCAGCCATGGCCTTGGAAATGATCTTTGCAAAACTATGGATGAGACTAATTGGCCTGTAATCACTGACATCAACCGCATCCTCCTTTTTGGGCAATAAGGTAATATATGCCCCCATTTAACGACACAAAACCTCTGCCATCTGAGGTATCGAAAGCACACATAGCTCTCATTACAACATCTCTGATAATGGGCCAGCAAGATTGATAAAACCAAGCTGAAAAACCGTCGGGCCCTGGAGCTTTGTCAGCTGGCAGCTCCTTTATTACATCCCAGATTTCTTTTTCAGAGAAAGGGAGCTCCAGGTGAGCCATTTCCACCTGCGGCAGTCCAAGCTGAGAGAGGTCAAGACTGTGTTCCCGCTCCACCGGCGTACCCAATAACTCCGTGAAATGCTGAGCGGCCAGCTCGCCCATTCCTGCTGCATCCGTTTCCAGGCGATCTCCTTTGCGTAGGCGAAGGATCTGATTTTTCCTCTTCCGGGCGCTTGCATGTAGATGGAAGAAAGCCGTGTTGGCATCCCCATCTTGTAGCCAGTGTATCCTGGACCTTTGTCGTGCCATAGATCTTTCCAGGGAAGCGAGACCCAGGACCTTCTTCTTCAGTTATGCACGTAACCAGAACTCATCATCATTTAAAGCTCTCGAGTCCATTGCTTGATCCAACCTGAATATCACTTCATTCGCCATCAGCAGCTGCTCCTTTATATTACCAATTTTTCTTTGGCTCCATCTTGTCAGACATTTTGCTGTTTCTTTCAATCTTTGCTCAAGATCACCAAACGGGTCCGGCAGCACTTCATGCGTGAACCAAGCAGCAGCGACCGTCTGTTGATAGCCATCTAACTTGGGCCAGAAGCTCTGAAAATGGAACCTCGACTTGCGATGAAACACAACATTGGAAGAGAGCATTATTGGGCAATGATCCGACAGACTAGAAGAGAGAGCCTGCAAGAGACAATCTGGGAACAGAAGTTCCCAGTCCACAGTACAGAACCACCTGTCAAGCTTCACCAACGTTGGGGTTCTACGTTCATTGCTCCAGGTGTACCTGCGTCCTACCAAATCTTGCTCTTTCAGTTCCAAATCATTGAGGAGTCTTCGGAAACGGCCCATCATCCTTCTGTTGATTCTATCATTGTTCTTGTCAGCCGCTTCCAAAATGAGGTCAAAATCTCCTGCTACAGCCCAAGGTCCAGGGAAGGCAGCTCTGACCCGTCTCAGCTCCTCCAAGAAATCCAGCTTCAAACTGTCCACCGTTGGCCCGTAAACCACCGTAAGTGCCCAAGGCTCCCCACCAACATAATTCAGCTGCAGCGAGAGGGAGTATGTATCCACCTGTGTCCTTGTCACAGAGACTCTGGACGACTGCCAAGCCACCACGATTCCTCCCGCCGTGTTGTTCGCGGGAAGGAACACGAACTGGTCAAATTGTTGCCCCAGAACTCTAGCCACTGCAAAAATATCCACCACTGCGAGCTTGGACTCCACCAAACATGCAATAGATGCACCTGAATCAGCGATCACATCACGAACGTCATACCCTCGGCTCAATGCATTGAGGCCACGAGGATTCCACACAACGATATTCTCATTCATTGTATCCATAAAAACACCTAACAATAGCGAACTCCACCAAGTGACCGCTGCTCAGCACAGCAGCCACTCCCCAGAGAAGGGAGCATCCAAGAAGAACAGCTTTGCTAGCACTTCGATTCGAGTAGGCGGTAGTGGCTCCTTGAAGTACTCTGCATACCTTTCCAGGCAGTCGACCGGTGGCTCCCCCTCGACCTCGCACATCCCCAGCCTCGCCATAAGGACGCGCTGCGCCTTCTTGATGCAAGATACCAGCGCCCCCTTGCTCTTGTTCTTGTCCGCGAGATGGGCACTGCGACGCTTGTCTTCCTCGGGGACGAACAGCTTGCGCCTCCTCCTTTGCTGAATTGGCGGCAGCGGCAGGAGCGGGGTAGCGATGTGCTGCCTAATCCTCTCCAGCACCCCACTGAGGGGGCCATCACCAGCCGCCGTGCCTGCCGGAGTCGAGAATCCGGCAGTTGGGGATTGCGGCGCGGCAGCAGCCGCCCCATTGTTGACCTCCAGGCTGATGTCGAGATCTCGCGGCCGCGATACCGGCATCGCAGGGCTTGATGTGGCCATGCTAGTTTCGTGGGCCGCTGCGGGCTCTGGCGCGACCTGAGAAACCTGGGCCGTAGGTGGGCCTAGCAGCAGCTGCAGTCCAGCATCCGAGCCCAACCCCGCCACCGAAGACGTGCCAAAAGGGGATTCAAAATTCGCACCCCGCCAGCACACACTGACCGCCGAGCCGAACTGACCAGTGGACCCCCCACGAACGCCGCCAAAAACTGAAGAGCGAGCCGGGCGACAGACAGACTGGGGCGAGCCCACTGACTCCTGGGGCCCCAACTCCATCCTGCCGTTGCTGCGTGTCGGCATCGCTGTGGACAGCGGAACCTGAATCCACTGCCCAGCAGAGCGTGGCTCCCGCTTTAGACCGTCGGAACGATCGATGCCGCCAAAACTGCTTTCTCCGTGGGCCCCAGACACCGAGGACCGTTGAGTTGACCGGTCCACCGTGTCTCTGCCAGCATCGCCGGCCGCCGCCGCCCTCCTTGGCGGTGGCGCCACCGAGGAAGAGCCGCCAACATCCACTTCCATGTCCACCGACGCGTCGCCTGACGCACCATCACCGGAGCCGCGTTGCTGGGGCCGCCGCCACTGGCGCCGGGCCTCTCCGAGTGCCCCTCCGCAGATGGGGAAGGCGGCGGAGAGGGGGTGGTGAAGGTGGATCAGCGACCGCCGCCTCCACCGGCTCAGCCACCACCCTGATCAGCACTTCATAGCGAAGGGTCTTCGCTGTTCTCCTTGGTACCGGACCCCGGTGGCGTCCAGGACCCCTGCGCCAGACCGGAGGCTCCTCGATGAACAGGGCACGCCGCGGCGGGATGCGCGCCGGATCTTCCGTCCTCACCCAAACACGGAAGCGGGACATGTCATCGCGCCGCCTCGTGGGAGTGTCGATGTCGACCACGAAGCCAACGCCGTCCATGACCAAGTCCGCCGTGCGCCGAGTCCAGGCATGCCCAGGGACCCCTCGGAGCTCGACCGGCACCAGATAGGGGAGCGGCACGGCCGTCGCATGAGCCTGCCACAGCCAGCCCCGGAGCGACAGCGCGTACCAGGGGCCCGGAGCATGACCACGCCGCGCCATCCTATCTCTGTCCCTCCTCTCCTTGCAGAAGACCAAGAAGTCCTCCGACGAGAAAGGCCTGATTGACATGTCCAGAGGCCCTAGCTCGAAGACGGCGTGCAACGCCTCCGCCGCATCGGCCATGTCCACCTCACCTTGCGCGCCGGTGACCGTGACGACGACCGCCCGCTGCTGCATGTCCTCTTCCAGACTCTCCAACTCCTCCGACCACTCCAAGAAGCAGGGGGGCAGCTCCGGCGGCAGTGGCGCCACCTCCACACGGGGCACCGCCACCACCATCGGCCTCGCCGGCACTGCAGGCCCCCGCGCAGAGCTTTCCGCAGATCCCTCCCGCTCCACGTGACGCTAGGCCCTGCCGAGCCGCACAGTGCCGGGCGGAGGAGGCCCAGGCGGCGGCGGAGGAGGTCTTGGATCTGAGTTGACCTTGGCCGGCCCCTTCCCATCTTGGCCCGGTGGCGCCGAGTACCTCGGCCTCTTGCATTCCCTGGCTATGTGACCGCCCCTGAGGCAGTTGTAGCAGACGCCGGCCATCCCAGGCGGCAGCTTCTTGTGCAGCGGCGGTCGCGGTGCCGGCAGCTGCTGCAACAGCCTCTGCCGCTGACGCCGAAGCCAGCGACGACGCCTCCTCGAACCCTCTGCCACGGACCAGCCCGCCTCCGTCTCGCCGAACTCCGGCAAGACCACGCCTTTTCCTTTCACCTTCTCCTGCGCTGCCGACGGACACTACGACAGGTCTGAATCAGACAGCGAAACCCTGCCGCCCAAGCTCCCCAGGTTTGAGCCGCGGCGGAGCAGCTGTGGTTGGTGGACACCGGCGCCGGAGTGGTTACCGGTGGAGGTGGGGTGTGGCCGCTTTGCCAGGGCGGCCGGCGCGGCGGCGCCCGCGTCCAAGCTCTCCTGCGCTCTCTCTCCTCTCATCCCCTCCTCCATTCTAACATTATGAGCAAAATATCGAACATAAGACACCGTAGTACACAATTTATGAATTTGCAACCTATGTGACCAAATCAAGCCTACAATTCCACCATTTGAAGCAGCAACACTCACATTTTCTTGATGCGCACTCCTTGTGTTTCCCTTTACTGCCGAAACACTCAAAGAAGACTCCAGCAGCGCAAGAACTGCAGCACCCATCTGCAAAATGAAGAATCAAATATTTAGCAAATAGACCTGCTTCAAGGCATAAAGATGCTTCACTGTCGAAGAGCTCACACGAGCACCATAATGCAAGAACCTGAGAAGAACCGACAAGCACATGTTTGAAGCTAGAATTCCATAATTTGTTGCATGACTAGATTATATACATTAGACAAAAAAACATTTTCTAAAATAAGTGGGTATGCCTAATGCCTTGAGATCAGTACTAAGAATCAAAAGTAATATGAAGATCGAGCGTCTTAATTTCGGCCTCCGTGGGCAGCTTTTCATCCGCACTGACCCACTTTTTGGCCTCCTTGAGCAGTTACCCTGCCTCAAAGGTTTCTCCTCGCCTTTTCTGTTATCCACTCAATAATCACAGTGTTGTGCAGTGCAGAATAGCTAGGCTTAATAACGGAGTTTGATTGTTTCTCTCAGCGAAAAAACCGTTGCTTGGGGTGTGCAGGTTACACTGGAGTTGCAGCCGATGTTCAAGCGGTCAGTGACGTTCGAGACGTGCGACGACAAGAATTTGACAGAGCAGGCGGCCGTTTGGGGCGGCCTCTACGAGTTCGGCGACATGGCGTGGCTGCCGCAGCAGGGCAAGGTCATTTATCGCAAGGATGACCGCGTTGACGTCAACTCCACCGGTGACGGCCTCAATGACTACCTTGGCTTCCGCTCCATCCCGGCTGTAAAGGCCGCCAGAGGAACGGAGAATCTTCTCCATAAGGATCCCACGGATCAAGCCCGCTGCAAGGAGGGAGAGGTGCTTACGTCGTCGTTCGAGGCAGCAGCTTACGGCTTCACCAACGACGGCACCTCGTTCAAGAGGTATCCGGTGGTGGGGTTCCAGAACCGCATCCAGGCGTCCGGCACATGCCTAAGCAGCCCAGAGGACGGGATGCTCACCTCCTGTACATGGGACCCACGGGCCCCAGGTCTCTTCTTGTACACCACTGCCTTCAGCGTCGCCGTCTCCAAGGCACCGGCGTTCATCGCCGACATGCAGCGGCTCCGTGACCTCAACCCGCTCGCCTTCTGCGACCTCGACGCCAAGCTGGGCATCCTCCTCCGCTACATCAAGGCATCCTCCGCCTACCTCGGCAAGTGCGAGGACTCGATTGACTTCGATGTAACCTACTACCGGAGTCCCACCAAGGACGAGCCCCGCTCGCACTCTGACGTGCTCGACGAGCTCGAGCAGATGGCGCTCCACAAGTACGGCGCCCTCCCGCACTGGGGCAAGAACCGCAACTTTGCCTTCGACGGCGCCATTAGCAGGTACCCCAAGGCCGACAAATTCCGGGAGGTGAAGAGAAGGTACGACCCCGACGGGATCTTCTCCAACGAATGGACCGACCAGGTGCTCGGCATCAAGGGGAGCCCGATCATCGTTGGCAAGTATTGCGCCATCGAGGGGCTTTGCATCTGCTCCGACGACTTGCACTGCGCACCGGAAAAGGGATACTTCTGCCGGCCGGGGAAGGTGTACAAGCAGGCGCGGGTCTGCTCCCCGACCCCCCCTCCCCTCCGCCGGCGATTTATACCGCGACCTCTGAAATAGGCGGAGAACCGTAGAAGACGCCTTTAATCTTTTTGGAACGCGGATTTTGCGAATGCCCTATGGCCGCATGCGCCATCCTGCGCCTCCGGTCGGACGACTGGTTGGAAATAAGCCATACCGTTTTGGCGTTTTGACCCGTACCCACAATCTCACGCCTCCTCCATGCTCATATTCTAGGATTTCTTTACCCGAATGATAAAGAGCAAAGCTTTGCTATTTGACATATACGGGCGCACACCCTTCCGTGCCGTCCGATGCGAGGTCGTCTCTCGCGCGTGCAGACTCACTGGCTCCTGAACGGAGCTCAAGTGGGTGACGTGGCACACAGTTGTTGTTTCTTCGCATCTTTCTATTCTCCCTGTTGCATGTAAGGCATGATAACGTGTGCACTTAATTTGTCTTTTCAAAATTTGAAAAGTCATAGCTTTTAAATCGCATGTCGAAAATGAGATTGGTTTTCACCGTTGGAACCCTCGTGAGGATCTCTTCAAAACTAGACCCATATGGGTATGTTTCGACAAACTTTTTTAACAAGCAACTTTCGTGTTACGGGAAGCAACTTTTATTTTACGATAAGCAACTTTGGTGTTATAAGAAAGAAATTCTTGCTAGTACATATAGCTGCACATGAATCTCAACCAATAATACTGACTTGTACAATAACTTCACTTCCTTTCAACAACTTGTATAACACTGTTGCAACATTTGTCAAAACTGGCCACGGGCACGGAAAAAAAACCACCCACTAGTATTCTAGCGACAACACTAGCTTCTTCCGCACCCTCACTTCCTTCAACAATAACCAAACTAAGTCTAAGACCAACTTCAGTGCCTCTAGCGATAACTTATGAACCCTCTTTTGCAACTTTGGCACCTCTATCAACGAAAACGATTTTAGCAACAGTTTCAGTGCCTCCAGCAACAACTTATATATCCTCTATTGCAACTTTTGTTGCAAAGTTGCCAAGGAAAGAGAGCAACCAATCAACAACACTATCCTCTTCACCAACTTCACTTATTTAGTAGCAACTTCAGCACAATCTAGTATTTTGCTTTTCTAAAAAAAACACAATTTTGCAGTGTCAAGAGAACAAGTAACTAGTAATACAAAGTTGCTTGTCTCAGTATAAAAGATATACGTTTTCACCATTGGAACCCTCTCGACGAACCCTTCAAAACTGGACCCCATATGTGTATTTCTTCAGAAACTTTTTCAAAAAACAACTTGTTGTTGCGGAAAGCAACTTTTGTTTTACGAGAAGCAACTTTGATGCTGTAAGAAACAAGTCCTTGCTAGTACATATAGATGCACAAGACATATGCGACCCAACAACCAAAGTGACATTAGTAGCAACTTCAATGCCTCTTGCTGCAACTTATGTACCCTCTGCTGCAACCTTTGTCACAAAGTTGTTTCGTCCTACACTAAAGTTGCAAACTTGTATACCCATTGTTGTAAAGTTGCATATTGTTGTTGCAAAATTATATACCCGCTGTTGTGAAGTTGCATACAACTGTTACAAAATTGCATACCCGCTGTTGTGAAGTTGTGTACTGTTGTTTTAAAGTTGCATACCAGCTGTGGTGAAATTGCATACCCGATGTTGTGAAGTTTCCTACCATTTTGATAAGTTACTTTTCCTGTTGTAATGAAGTTTTCATACCGTTTGTTGTGATGGAGCCAAGATGTTAAGTAGTTTTTATTGTTGTGAAGCCGCCTACTGCTGTAACGAAGTTGTCTGCCGTTGTTGTGAATTTAGTTTTTTGCCGCGCTCCAAACTTGCTTTGTTGCACAACAAAGTTGCTGTATCGTGCACCAAAGTTGTTTCTTAGAAAAATTCGTTGAACATATACAAGTGTGATCTAGTTTTGAAGATCTCGTCGCGAGGGTTCCAAAAGTCAAAACAGATCATAATTTTGACGCACAGTTTAAAAGTTATAGCTTTTTGAATAAAACGCATGTAATTAATGCATAACACGTGCCTTTAGTTTGGCCAGGTACGCGGATAGGGAATCACACTTTTCTTTTTCGCCGGCCGCCAAAACATGCGTTTGGTCAAACGTTTGCCATCTAGATGCGTCCATTTCTTTATCTTTTTCTTCGAATTCATCAGGTCCAGTTACAGTGGTATGCCAAAAATTCATATGCCAATCATTTTTGTTTATTGTCGAAGGTTGACAAAATAGAGACCGTTGTGGTTGTTTAATGGATAAATTTGTTCTGAATTATGCATTCTTTGTTACTACCGCAATGTGAAAATTGTGCATTTTTTCTTAATACGAATTGAATGTTTTTTGTCCCCCCTCACCCAGATCACACATACTAATTAGCCTAACCTCCTCTCGGTTCCTGATTCATATATTTATGTTCCATCCATATATTCTTCATGGCAAAAAGTTGTTATGTAGGTTGAATTTGTTCCATAATCAAAAGTAAAATATATTTTTCTTGTTATGAATTTATTTAATCAAATATCACAACTTGGTTTTGGAAGGATAGTGAGAAAACATTCTTGTTCGAATATTTATGGTTGGAGTGTATCTTCATTTTCCCCTGATGCCCCCGCGTCGCTTCCTCTGGGGCGACTCAGGCGGTGACCCAAACCCTAGGGCCGCCTCCCTCCTCCCCTCGATTCCCTCTCCCCGCCGCTGCCAGGGGTGGCTGCCGGGAAGCCGTGCGGCGGAAGGTAGCGGCGAGGCTTGCGTCGCTCCATGCTCCCGCGGTGGACTTCGGACGATGAGATGGCGGCCTCGGGTGGTGACGCGGCGCTGGCTTCGCGGCAAGCAGCGCACACGGGTGTTGGCCTTCTTCTTGTCCGTGCGGATGGCGAGGAGACGGCAGGTGTTGGTCGTGGGGCTCGGGCTGCTTGCCCTTGTCCCAAATCTGAAGGATGACTCCATCTCCGGGTACGCCGTACGCCCTCCCTTGCCGGTGCTTCACTCCGGTGGCCTCTGGACGTCAGATCAGGCGTGCAACTATGGTTGGAAGTGGGGGCAAGAACCGGGAGATATCCCTAGATGGCCTTGTTTGCCGCGATGGCGGCGGCGGTGCCTGTTGGTGTCGTGTTCTTCCTTGGAGGGTTTTTGAGGTACTTCCCCCTCCCCCACCCTCTCTCTACCTTGGGAGAAATCCCTAATCTACTTGATTGAGCGGCTGCGGCATCTCGGCGCCATAACCTTCCTGACGGTGTCGTTTTTGGGTGAGAGGGTGATGGGCATGCTCTGGTTCCGGATGTCAGTGCTGAGGTCTGAGCCATGGTTGTTGGTGCTGAGCTCCCTGGTCCCGGATCCCTGCATCTGTATGGGTGTTCTCGCCATGTCCTTGTCGCACGCTCACCGGCGGATCGGTGCCCTCGTGCCTAGGCAGGGTGGGGAAAGGTTCCCCTCCCCCGTTTGGAGCACGGTTTCTGGTCGGCATGAACACGGTGCTCCTTCTGCAGGTTCTGTTTCGGCGATCAATGGCTGGCAACAGCTCGTCTTCTTTGCTCCTTCCACATCAACGACCGCACCAAGCAGCTCCTCTCCTTGTGGATGTCTTCGTGTTTTGTGGCTAGGCTTCTCTACGTGTGCTCATGCAGTGGCTGGTTTCGCGCCTGGTCCTTGGTCATTCATCTGTTTAATTTAGGGAGAGCGTCCCCATGATCGACGGTTCGGCGCCCTTCGAGCCGGGCGAGGGGGCAGGGTCCCTCTTCAATCATGGAGGAGGATGGTCAGGCGAAGGTTTGCCCTTCCTGGAGCAGACAAAGGTTTCACCCCGCTCGAGTCCCGAAGGTTGTCTACGTCGCTTCCATGGTGCTTCATTTGTGGCGGAGAGTATCGACGACTACATGCTGGTTTTCTCCTTTTTATCTTATGTTTGTTGTAGTTCGTGGTGGTATAAGCTTGTGTAATCTCTGGCCGGTTGTTGGATTCGGTAATTCAAAGCTGAGCTCGTCTTGAGCCTCTCGTCTAAAAAAATTATTGTTGGATAACAAGGAATAACTTAGGTGAAAAGATTTTTCTCTACAACGTAGAGAACTTTTTAAAAAAGTTGAAGAACTATATTGCAAAATCGTAGCTTTAACTTTTGAGAGAGGAT
This sequence comes from Poa pratensis, assembly GCA_947311845.1. Classification (NCBI taxonomy): domain Eukaryota; kingdom Viridiplantae; phylum Streptophyta; class Magnoliopsida; order Poales; family Poaceae; genus Poa; species Poa pratensis. Next base: position 5,001,612 of record CAMZMU010000110.1, on the reverse strand, counting down.
TTTGTTCGGTCCAAAATGTATCAGAAATCACGTACTGGGTACGAATTGTTCCAGAGAAAGCAATTCAATGGAGTGAAGATTTTTTGTCTCCCGAGTTCCGATGCTCACTCCTATTAAAAAATTCGAAAATCATATTTATAAGTTTCAAAAAAAATTGAAAAAAAATCAGGAGGCAGCCAATGATATATCCTACGAACGTGCAAAATATCAACTAAAAAAACATTGTATTTTGAGCTACACAAAAATGACAAAAGTGTAGATCTGAGTATGCATATTTTCAAATCTCTAAATTTTATCATATTTGTTATTTTTGTGTAGCACAAAATATAAATCTCTAGTTGAAAATTTGCACGCTCATGGGACATATCATTGGTTACATCATTGTTTTTTTTAAATATAGAAATTCACAAATATGATTTTTGAATTATTTAAATTGAAGGGAGCATTGGTGCCCCAGACCGAATAACACTTTCGGAATTCAATCCCGTAGATTCGTACGGGTTTCATTGGAGCCTTAACAGATTTTGCGTCCGGAGCTTATCTGAGAGAATATCTGGTGGAAACCAAGTTTCAGTGGAAACCGGTGAAAACCACAAATAAATCATGTTTAAAAGTTCTAAAAAATTCTCAACAAAAATGCATTATGTTAAGAAGGTAAAGTTTTCTAGAATTGCAAATTTGCAAGTTGAAACTCAAATTTGTTAGGGAGCTATGAAAATGAAAAATTCAGCAGTGAATAGTAGTTCAGCAGTGAATAGTAACTTTTGCTACTATTCAGTGGCAAATTTGTCATTTTTGTAGCTCCTAAAAGGTTTTGAGTTTCAACTTACATGTCTATAGAACTCTACCTTCTAAACGTAGTGCATTTTTGTTTAGAATTTTTTTTTTAAATTAAACATGAAATTTTCGTCTTTCCACCGGATGCTTATCCCCTTTGCACATGTCGGCATGTATCCAACCGAGAACACCACGTTGCGGTGCAGGCGGACGTGTCCGCCCCGCTCACACGCGTCGAGCGGTGCGGCGCTCGCGAGTCGCCGGCCGCCACCTCTCTCACGCCCTTGTCTTTCCAGAGCTCTCTCGCCAGTCGCCGCTCGCCGCGCCTTATTAACCTCTCTCGTCGCGGTGCATCTCCTCTCGTACTGTCGCACAGGCACAGCCAAACAGAACACCTCTGACCGAACCACTACAACAGAACCAAGATCACCTAGCCAGCCAGCTATGGCGTCCGAGCAGGATCGACGCGAGGAGCGCGCGCAGGCCGCCGCCCAGAAGGCAGCCGACGAGCTCGCCGCGGCCAGGCGGGACATGCACGAGCCCAGCAGCCCCGGACGGCGGACCGGCATCTTCGGCAGCGTGCAGGAGAGCGCGCGCTCCCTGATGGGCGCCGTCCGCGACACCGTCTCCGGCAGCACCCGGGACACACCTACCGCCTACGACACCCACCAGGCCGGTCCCATGGACACCGCCGGGGAGAAACTCGGAGAGTACGGTGGCTACGCCTCCCAGAAGGCCGAGGAAGGGAAGGAGAGCGCGGGCGAGATGGCGGAGGCCGCCAAGAGGAAGGCCGCGGAGACCAAGGACGCGACAGCGGAGAAGGCCAAGGAGACGGCGGACGCCGCCGCTCGGAAGACCATGGAGACCAAAGACGCGGCGGTGGAGAAGACAAGGGAGACGGCCGATGCCGCCGCGAGGAAGACCGTGGAGACCAAGGACGCGGCCGCAGAGAAGGCGATGGAGACCAAGGACGCGGCAGCTGAGAAGGCGCGTGGCGCCACGGAGATGGTGGCTGACAAGGCGAGGGGCGCAAAGGACATGGCGTGGGAGACGACAGAGCAAGCCAAGGAGAAGATGGTAGACATGAAGGAGAACGCCCGACAAGCGCTCGCCGGCGACGCCAAGGAAAGGAAGGGCGAGACTAACGAGTCGGCGTGGCAGCAGGGCGAGGAGGTTCGGCGGCGAGCGGCGGAGAAGGCCGAGGAGGAGCAGCAGCGGCGCACGCGCCAGCCGTCGGAAGAGGAAAGGTAATCGAGTCGCCAGAGCGTCGTGATTCAAGGTGCGAAGCCTTCAACAAAATAAGTTGACTTAATGTATGATTCCATTGAACTTGCAGGTCGAAGTCGGCCACATCGAACATCTTCGGGGCAGCGCAGGGGTTGACGCAGGCGTTCAAGGAGAAGATGACGATGCCGACGGACGTGATCGAGCAGAAGCTGTCCGAGGCGCGTAGCGGCGGCGGCGGCGTGAAGGGAATGCCGACGGCCGCCGGGAGGGGTGATGCACAGGACGACGACGATGTGATGACGCGCGTGAAGGCGGCGGACCAGATGACCGGGACGGGGTTCAACGACGTGGGGAAGATGGGCGAGGAGGGCACGGGCATCAAGGCGGCGCTGAGGGCCGATGACGACGAGGAGGACGTGATGCTGAGGGTGAAAGCGGCGGATCACATGACGGGGCAGATGTTCAACGACGTCGGCTTGATGGGCGAGGAGGGCACCGGAATGGCGCCGGCAAGGGAGGGCGCCGCGCTGCGGAAGAACGCCTGAGAAGGTGGTCGGAGACGAAGTGCGCGGAGTGACGACTGACGAGGCAGCACGTGTGAGCCTCTCGTGCGGTTCTTTGTATGCGGTGTCGCGTGTGTTCCAATACTTCTGGGTAAAAGGAATAAATTAGACGTTAAGCACATGGAACACCCAGAAACAGAAACTTGTCACGATTTGTAAATACCCCGTCGTAAACTTGGTTAGAGGTATAAAAAGGCGCCAGTTTTTTTTTTTTTTGAAGCGAAGCCTGGCGGCATTTTTTTGATAATAGAAAATATAGTTACATCATCTATACTTATATACTTATACTATTAACTACCACAAATGCCCGTGCGTTGCAACGGGAGAGAAAAAGGACGCCGAGATATTGTCATGTTGTGTCGCCTTTGCTCAGCAGCTAGCAAAACGCCAACACCCACCCCTTCACACCCCATTCCTCTCAACACCGGAGCCACTGCTCACGAACTCGTCGTGTTCCCCTCTGCGTCGCCACGGCATTGTTGTATGTGCCTCGATCCATCATCGGTTCGGTCTCCAGGTCGGAAGCGAGGCCGGCCACCATGGCCTCGCTATCATAGCCGTATGACACACAACATTGCCAATATCCTGAATTGAACCAAACACAATATCCATGCATAACTTTACTTGATAAACCAAAGAAAATTCCACACACAATGTTACACCTCTGGATCATGAACCAAGCACAGTTTTCTTTGTCAGATCAAACAAGCAGAGTAGAAGTAACTGCCACTTCTCTTATCCCCTAGTATATTAGGAAGTGCGAGCAAATATAAGCTTGGAACACCAACACCAAGTTAGGCCAGATGACCTCAGTACCATCCAGTGCTCAGTTCAGTACCAAACGATTACCATCCAGTGCTCAGTTCAGTACCAAACGATTAGCTATTTCGTACAACTCAATCCTGATTTCCACTATTCAAGAATCGAGAAGCAGATGAATACCTTGATCTTTTGTTCATACAATTAAATTTCTTGCACTACTACAAAGCAAAAAACTGAAATAAAACCGCTCTGCAGTTGTTGGATCCTGTAAAGGAAAATCTATTTTTGCTGCTCTGAACCATAAATTATCACGAGTCTGCAGTTCCAGCCTCCAAGCAATTTATCGATGTTGAACTACGGCAGCTGCCGGTGGACGAGCTTGTCACGTTTGATGGCCCGCTCTCGTCGGCAGCAGGACGTGGAGTACGCATGAGGCTGACACGGCGCGCAGGCACCACCGATAATCGCTGTACAGGTTCGAAACCGCTGGTGCCGAGGACGAACGACTGCTACGGTGGACGTCCGACAAGAACAACTGAACGAATCTGAGAAGCAGAGCGAGGCGTCTCGCCGGGTGTTGAAAGGAATCCTCCCCGGGAACGACCAACCAAGCCTAGAGTCGGCGGACGGCGACCTTTGCCGTTGGATTCAAAAAGGTCAGAACATACATCCGGCTGTTAGCCGCTGCATCTCCGCCGGTCGCCGCCGCCCTTCCTTCTTCGGCTGCGGGCCACCTCCGTCGTTCCCGCTTCGAGCAGCAGCCGCCGACCACCGCATCTTATCCCATCGGCCCGCACCCACCGCATCGATCCTTTATCTTTGCGTGTCATACGGTACAGTAGATCTTCGTGTGTTTGTCAAGGATGTCAAACGCATTTTTGTGCTCAAATATGCAATTCCTTTCGCACACGCGTATCTTGATCTGAACATTTGCTTCCACGGTCCCGTTCTGCATTTGTGTGATATTTCTTCTACTTTGAGGCTGCATACATGTTCAGATTTCTGTTGTTTTATGGTGTTCCAAATTCCAGCGGTAGTACCGATGGGTTAAGCGGTACTACCGCTCGAGAGCTACCGCCACCGCTACCGCTTCCGCTACCGTCAGAATGGCCGTCTGACGCACTTGTCCGGTACCAACTGGTACCGCTGGCGGTACCGCTGCCGGTACCGCTGAGGTGGGAAGAGCGAACCAGCCCACCCCAGCGGTACTACCGCTGGGATAAGCGGTAGTACCGCCGAGGTGGGATCGATTCCGGGTTGGACTGCAGCCGACCTAGGGTTTTATGCTTCTATATATTCCTCTTGTAAGCCGCCGTTTTGGGGTAAGCCATACATTGTAAACCCACGGCGTTTGTAACCTCACCCGATATAGTGAAGTATTGCTGGCTGGCGCCCGTGGTTTTTTCTCTCCTTTGTTTGGAGGGTTTTCCACGTTAAATCTCGTGTCCCCTTTGGTTTGATCGTTCCGCTCTTCGTCGTTTCTTTGCTATCGTTTACAACAAGTGGTATCAGAGCCCTGTTTCAGATCTGTTTTCAGATTAGGGTTTTGGATGGCATCGATGAAGTTCGATCTACCGGCGCTGGACTACAAGACGAGATTTTCGCTGTGGCAGGTCAAGATGCGTGCGATCCTCGCACAGTCCAATGATCTTGACGAGGCGCTGGAGAAATTCGGCGACAAGGATGCGGCGGCATGGACCGCCGATGAGAAGCGGAAAGACCGTAAGGCTTTATCGCTTATTCAACTTCATCTATCTAATGATATTCTGCAAGAAGTACTCCAGGAGAAAACCGCAGCGGCACTGTGGGCTAAGCTGGAGTCGATCTGCATGTCCAAAGATCTCACCAGCAAGATGCATGTGAAGATGAAGTTGTTCACGCACAAGTTGCAAGAAGGTGGTTCGGTAATGAATCACTTATCGATCTTTAAGGAGATCGTTTCTGACCTAGTGTCGATGGAGGTAAAGTACGATGATGAAGATCTAGCACTTTTACTTCTATGCTCGCTGCCAAATTCCTTTGCAAATTTTCGTGATACCATACTGTTAAGCCGTGATGAACTAACCACCGCGGAAGTATATGAGGCCCTGCTTGCCAGGGAAAAGATGAAAGGTATGGTACAGAAAGAGGACGTCGTCCTCCAAGGGCGATGCTTTGCAGGTCCGAGGGAGGCCTGAGCAGCGAGATAACCACTACCACAACAACAACAGAGATAAGAGCAAGGGTGACAGAAGTCGCTCAAAGTCCAAAGGACGAGACAAGTTCTGCAGGTATTGTAAGAAATCTAATCATGTCATTGATGATTGTTGGAAGTTGCAGAACAAGGAGAAAAGAAAAGGTACTTACCAACCGAAAAATAATGAAGGTAATAATACCGGTGAGGCTTGTTGTTGATGGTAGTTCTGATGGCGATGCCTAGCTGTTTTAGCTGCATGTGTTTCTCGTCAGGATGAATGGATTCTAGATACTGCATGTTCTTTTCATATTTGCTGTAACAAAGATTGGTTCAGTTCTTATGAGTTAGTGCAGACTGGAGATTTCGTGCGTGTGGGAACGACCAGCAATGCAACATTGTTGGCGTTGGTCCGTTCAGGTCAAGACACATGACGGTATGACACGCACGTTGACGGGAGTGAAACACATACCAACCATGGCAAGAAATTTGATCTCGCTCAGTACCCTTGACTGTGACGGGTACAAGTACAAAGGAGGAAATAAACTCCTAAAGGTATCAAAAGGTTCTCTCATAGTTATGGTTGGTGATATGAATTCTGCTAAGTTATATGTTCTTAGAGGTAGCACGTTATCTGGTACTGTTGCTGCTGTTTCTCATGATGACGCTAGTAAAACTAACCTTTGGCATAAGCGTCTTGGACATATGAGTGAACTTGGTATGGCAGAATTGATCAAGAGAGACTTGCTGCAAGGATGCAGTTTGGGTAAGATGCAGTTCTGTGAACACTGCATTTTCGGTAAGCACACAAGAGTTAAGTTTAATGCTTCTGTTCACACCACCAAAGGTACACTTGATTATGTACATGCTGATGTTTGGGGGCCATCTCGTAAGCCCTCTTATGGTGGTGCTCGTTATATGCTTACCATTATTGATGATTACTCTAGAAGAGTTTGGCCTTATTTCATGAAAAATAAGGATGATACGTTTGCTGCTTTTAAAGAGTGGAAAGCTATGATTGAAAGGCAAACAGAAAGGAAGGTGAAATTACTTCGTACTGACAATGGTGGCGAATTTTGTTCGAATGCCTTTAATGATTATTGCAGGAAAGAAGGCATTGTCAGGCACCTCACCATCCCGTACACGCCTCAGCAGAATGGTGTAGCGGAGCGGATGAACAGGACCATCATCTCCAAGGCTCGCTGCATGATCTCCAACGCTCGCATGAGTAAGCGTTTTTGGGCTGAGGCGGCTGCCACCGCCTGCTACTTGATAAACAGGTCACCATCTATTCCCCTCGACAAGAAAACTCCCATGAGGTATGGTCAGGTACTCCTGCTGATTATTCACAACTTAAAGTTTTCGGCTGCACTGCTTATGCTCATGTTGATAATGGAAAGTTAGAGCCGAGAGCTATTAAGTGTGTGTTCATTGGTTATGGTTCGGGTGTAAAAGGATACAAGTTGTGGAATCCCGAAACTAAAAGGCTTTTATGAGCAGGAGTGTTGTTTTCAATGAATCTGTTATGTACTTTGATAAGTTGTCCTCAGATGTTTTGCCAGATTTTTCTGAGGAGCAGGTTCGTGTCGAGGTGGAGCACTCTGTTGAAAATGAAAATGTCACTGTTGACAATGATGGTGCTGCTACTTCAGATGATTCTGATCCTGATTCTGCTGGTTCTGATGATTCTGATTCTGATAATAATAATGTTCAGAACTCACCCCCTGTTTTGCAGCCACAACAGTCTATTGCTGCTCGTAGGAACAGGAGGAATTGTGGTCCTCGACCACGTTTAATTGAAGAGTGTAACATTGTTGATTATGCTCTGAGTTGTGCAGAACAGGTGGAGCACGGACATGAGCCGTCCACCTATACTGAAGCTATTGGTTCCGGTGACCGCGAGAAGTGGCTTGCTGCTATGCAAGAAGAAATGCAGTCACTCGATAAGAATGGCACATGGGAAGTTGTGCGCTTGCCTAAGAAAAAGAAGGCAGTCCGCTGTAAGTGGATCTTCAAGAGAAAGGAGGGTTTATCTCCTAGCGAGCCTCCGAGGTTTAAGGCAAGGTTAGTTGCAAAAGGCTTCAGTCAAATTCCAGGTGTTGATTATAATGATGTTTTCTCTCCAGTTGTTAAGCATAGTTCAATTCGTACATTTTTGGTATTGTTGCTATGCGTGATCTTGAGCTTGAGCAGTTAGATGTAAAGACTGCGTTTCTGCATGGAGAGTTGGAGGAGGAGATATACATGGACCAGCCAGAAGGGTTCATAGTGCCTGGTAAGGAGGATCTTGTGTGTAAGTTGAAAAGGTCCTTATACGGTTTGAAACAATCTCCTCGTCAGTGGTATAAAAGGTTTGATTCTTTTATGTTGTCACATGGCTTTAAGAGGTCTGAATTTGATAGCTGTGTGTACATTAAGTTTGTTAATGGATCACCTATATACCTGTTATTATATGTTGATTGCTGCCAAGAGCAAGAAAGATATCGCTGCTCTCAAGTCACAGTTGAGTAGCGAGTTTGAGATGAAGGATCTTGGTGCTGCTAAGAAAATTCTAGGTATGGAGATTACCCGTGACAGAAATTCTGGTTTGTTGTTTCTTAGTCAGCAAAATTACATTAAGAAAGTTCTTCATCGTTTTAACATGCATGATGCAAAGTCTGTTAGTACTCCTATTGCTCCTCACTTTAAATTGTCAGCTGAACAATGTCCTAGTACGGATGAGGATTTTGAGTACATGTCTAGAGTTCCATATTCTAGTGCTGTTGGTTCTTTAATGTATGCCATGGTTTGCTCACGTCCAGATTTATCATATGCTATGAGTTTGGTTAGTAGATATATGGCTAATCCTGGTAAAGAACATTGGAAGGCTGTTCAGTGGATTTTCAGGTACCTTCGTGGCACATCCAATGCTTGCCTCAAGTTCGGCAAGACTGATGAGGGACTCGTAGGCTATGTGGATTCAGATTTTGCTGCCGATTTGGATAAGAGGAGATCCCTCACAGGTTATGTGTTCACGCTTGGTGGTTGTGCCGTGAGTTGGAGGGCAACGTTACAATCTGTTGTTGCCCAGTCTACCACTGAAGCAGAGTACATGGCTATTGCTGAAGCATGTAAAGAATCGGTTTGGCTGAAAGGTTTGTTTGCTGAGCTTTGTGGAGATGATACTTGCATTAACCTGTTTTGTGATAGTCAGAGTGCTATTTACCTTACCAAGGATCAGATGTTCCATGAGAGAACAAAGCACATTGACGTCAAATACCATTATGTGCGTGATGTTGTTGCAAAAGGTAAGCTGAAGGTATGCAAGATAAGTACTCATGATAATCCTGCTGATATGATGACAAAGCCAGTTCCTGTTACTAAGTTCGAGCTTTGCTCGGGCTTAGTTGGTATCACTGTCTAGCCCAAGAGGCTATTTGGCGCCGAAGGTGTTTTCTTTGTTGTTTTCAGGGTGAAGTTCTCTTTCATGCTACAAGATGGAATTTGTCTCAAGGTGGAGTGTTTTTTATGGTGTTCCAAATTCCAGCGGTAGTACCGCTGGGTTAAGCGGTACTACCGCTCGAGAGCTACCGCCACCGCTACCGCCTCCGCTACCGCAGAATGGCCGTCTGACGCACTTGTCCGGTACCGACTGGTACCGCTGGCGGTACCGCCGCCGGTACCGCTGAGGTGGGAAGAGCCGAACCAGCCCACCCCAGCGGTAGTACCGCTGGGTTAAGCGGTAGTACCGCCGAGGTGGGATCGATTCCGGGTTGGACTGCAGCCGACCTAGGGTTTTATGCTTCTATATATTCCTCTTGTAAGCCGCCGTTTTGGGGTAAGCCACACATTGTAAACCCACGGCGTTTGTAACCTCACCCGATATAGTGAAGTATTGCTGGCTGGCGCCCGTGGTTTTTTCTCCTCCATTGTTGGAGGGGTTTTCCACGTTAAAATCTCGTGTCCCCATTGGTTTGATCGTTCCGCTCTTCGTCGTTTCTTTGCTATCGTTTACAACAATTTCAGGCTCCCACGGCCTACCTATGTTCAGAACCATGAAAAATCAGTAGCAGTGTAGCACGAACCATGAAAAATCATCACGCATGCGCGTGCAGCAGCAAATAAGGAAAAAAAAAAGGATCGACAAGTGGAGGAACGCAAAGCATCAACACGCCGAGCTCTCCGAGCAGTCGGGGGCATCGACTGTGCGATTATATAATCTAAATCCCATAAACTTTAGTTCAGCACCTGCGGACCGAGTTCCAGCGACGGCGAGGTTGTAAGAACGGCGAGTTTGCCGCAATGTCGAGGTCGGCACGGATGGAACTTGAGCACTTGTCCGGCTCCAATCCTTCATCATCCTCGTATTGGCCATGGCGAGCTGATGGCGGCGTGGCCTTCTTGAGCAGTCCGACATCGTGAGGCTCCAACCCCTACTCGTCCTTGTCTTCGTCGCGGTAGTTGTAGTCGTTGTCGCTTGCCATTGCGAGCCGCCGGTGGCGGCGTTGCCTCCTCGAGCAGCCCGGCGTCGTCCTCGTATGGCTTCAATTCCTACTCGTTCTCATCTTCGTAGTCGTTATCGCTGGTCATGGCGAGTCGCCGACGGTATGGCCTTCACGAGCAGCCCGACGTCGTCCTCATCCGGCTCCAATCCCTCCTCGTCGTCGTCTTCATCAAGTAGTCATGGCACTCGTTGTCGCTGGCCATGGCGAGCCACCGGCCGGGTGTTTGATTTGATCGATCACGCGTGCCGGCTATTTGAGGACAGTACCGATGGTGTTCGTGGCAGACTCTGTTGCCGTGTCTGGTCATGACATAGGATATTTTTTTTACTTGAAATAGGATGGTTAGTACGAGAGAAAATCTTCTTCGATTCGGAGACGGAATCGTTTTCTATCCCGCCAACAAACTTTGGTACGAAACGGTACATAAAAAAAGAACCGTTTTTTCTGACTTATGAGTGGCATTGGTGGGTAATTTTTGCGAACTTTAAGGGTATTTTCAACGACGTACCACAAGAAACCTTAATGTCTTTATTATTACTAGGAAATATGCCCGTGCGTTGCAACGGGAGAGGAAAAAAATTACATTGCGGAGGTGCGTAAAGTAAATTCTCATTAGCATGCCAGGGGCGCTAGTCATTTGACGTTGGGCGCAATGAGAAATTGTGTACTTTTCTTACATTTACTCTATGTTTCATCATTTATATGAGTGTTATGTAGTATATCGGGTTAAGTGGTACCCAAAATAAATCTTTTTAACTCTTTTCTATTCGTTGGCATGTATTTTTGTGAGAAGATAAGAGCTAATTATGCAAATTACATTTAGAATATAATGGTTTTACGGGTTACAGTTTACTTTATTTTCAATTCCATTAATTGGTCAAAACTTTAATTCTATGGAGACCGTCTAACCATAGTCTCAGTTCAGAGCAGAGCACAAACGGTAGCTTCTCTCCTTATATAGCAAGACAATCCGAAGCAACAAATGTATATCTCAATATATTCACTTGGAGAACAGACCATAAAAAATTACCGCCTTTCTTTGCACCTACACGGACTCTCACTATTAGGTTCAATATTTATTTAACTGTTGGCCTCCTTGAGAATAATGGGCTAGAAGGAGCGGCCTTTCTGCTCCTATGGTTCAGAGAAAACAAAGAGAGCAGGCTGCTCCCATGGCGGACAGTAACAGAAGAGGCAGGCGGTCATGAAATTGATGATTGGGTTGCCGACAAAACTCACCAGCGGCATCTGACGGAATGAGAATGATCAGGAGGATGTGATGGTTCCATTTTTAGGAAGGACATGAGGGATTGCTAAAGGCAAGGTAGTCGGCCATGGGGTGTCCTTGGTCATATTAAGATGACGGGGGCGGCACAAAAGAGGTGGAGCGTGGACGGACGACGGAAGAAAAAAAAGGAAGGGCTGGCGGCGGCTGCCCTAGCGCCTCCGCTCACCTCTCCTTCTCCATAGGGGTCCCAGATTGGCGCTGTGTAAGAGAGTCTTCTGTACAGCTGCGTCTTCCAAATCACGGGCGCTTAGGCGACCAGAGCTCAGGTGCCGGTAGCGACCGGCACCAGGAAGAGAGCACGCTCTCGGAACGGCGTCGTCTCTTATGGACGATCGTCGTAGAGAGGTAGGGTCGGGACGGGTAGGCAGGTCGAGGCATCTTCTCCGCCTACGATTGTCCGTTGCCGTTAGGTCGATCACCACGTCTTGTCTCGGTCCTTCTCCACGGTTCCTCGCCTGTGTGGACTTCCCGTGAGCCGCGCACTGGACTCTAGTGGGAAAGGATGGCGAAAGGCCGTGCGCGCGGCAGCTCGGGCACCTGACCCCGCGCCTGCCCGTGGCTCCGGCTCTACTGTCGAGCGGCCGCGTCTGGTCGTGGCTGGAAGTTGGCGACCTTGTCCTCACGGCTGTGTGGGTGTGCGCGGGCGCGGTGGTTAAATACAGCGAACATATGCCATCTTCGGCGCGCCATAGCTCGGAGGTAAGGAGCCTAGGAGAGGCAGGGCAGGAGCAGCGAACGGGAGCGTAGGGTTCGTCGTCCATGCGCGATGTGGATGAGGAAGGGGCGGCAACGAGGAAGCGCCGTTCGTTTGGAGAAGAAGAAGATAACAAACGAAACGGTACCATGGCATTGGTGCGTAATATGTAATTTGGTGGGAGGGCAAAATCGGTAAAAAAGTGTCGTACCAGAAGAAACCTTAATGCCTTTATTATTAGGTATAGATTAGGTATAGAAAAGAGCAAACATGTTGGGATACATTAAATCTGAAACATCCAATTCTAGATCAACAATCCAGATTACTCTAATATCGAGCACCAAACAAGTCGGTTCCTTGATCCTCTCATATACCGATTCGCTTCTTTTCCTTACCGATCGAACCAAGAGCCCGGGACAGATGGCAGCAACCTATTGCCACCGTGAGCATGGAGCTTTACTGGGCGAGGGAGAACGCCGACGCAGGCATGAAGATCCAGGTCATCAACATATCTTGTCAGCTCCAACACGGCTAGCTTCAAGTCCGCTGTGCAGCGGCTCACCAGGAAGTCCTCTTGATGACCAGGTCATCGACATAGCTTGTCAGCTCCAACGCGGCTAGCTTCAAGTGATGTGCAGCGGCTCAACGGGAAGTCCTCTTGATGCCGCCGCCGCGGCGTCGCACTTGGTGTACAGGCCTCGCCCGAGGCCGTGCAGCATATCCGGCGAACAAGGGTGCCCTTCCATCTTTGGTAGTCAACAGCTGCAGATCGGCGAACAAGGGTGTCCTTGCGTCTCCGGCAGTGACCAGCTGGCGATGGCGTCCACAAAGCAAGCGGCACGCCATCAAGTTCAAGCCGCTGCGCATGGAAGAGCTGAACAAAAATCTCACGACATACGTGTATACCTATTGATGATTGTGATGAGACCAATCTCAGGGATCTTAGTTCGTGAATACTCACCGCCGTCGACATGCCGTTGTTCACCATCAGAGACATAGCAGTCAGTATCAACGACAGCCAGCCACACGCCTTTTCTCAACGCTCCAAATGCTCTGCTTCCTCTTCAGGTTCCTTGCGCCCTCGTCGCCGGCTGCTGGCGCGGCCGCATCCCCGACGCCAGCGAGGCTATGGAGGGGCTATGGAGTGGGCAGGGCGTGGACGACCATCCCGCTGAGCCTGAGCCGCAAGCACCGGAGAGCTGAGCTCACATTCTTATTAGAGACCGAACACCGGGGCTGTCTGATACGTCCAAAACGTATCTACTTTCCCGAACACTTTTGCTATTATTTTACCTCTAACTTGTGTGTTTTGAATACAACTAATGCGGACTAACGCTGTTTTCAGCAGAATTGCCTTGGTGTCTTGTTTTTGTGCAGAAAGTCAACTTTTGGGAAAAACACCAGAAAAGATCGCAAACCTCCTATTTTACCAGAAGACTCACGGAGATGGGCCACGAGTGGCCCAAACCACCAGGTGGCGCGGCCAAGGGGCCTGCCGCGCCAGCCTATGAGGAGGGCGACTCGGACACCTCACCGAGCCCCCCTTTCGACTACATAACCCTTTCTGACCTAAAATGCGAGGGGGTCGTCCATTTCATCCAGAAACATCACCGTATGCCACCGCCATCGCGAAACCTATTTCGGGGACCAGAAACTCCGTTCTGGCACTCCGCCGGGACGGGGAATTGGAGGAGATCATCGCCATCATCATCACCGACGCTTCTCCATCGACCATCCATGTTTCCCCCATCCATGTGTGAGTAATTCCCTGCCGTAGGCTGAGGGGGATGGTAGGGATTGGATGAGATTGTTCATGTAATAAGTTATAAGATCATTAGGGCATGGTGCCTAGTATCCATTGTTAGTACTTATTGATATTGTTGCAACTTGTTGAGCTTAATGCTTGTCACTAGGGCCCGAGTGCCATGATTTCAGATCTGAACATGTTATTGTTTCATAATGATATGCACTGTTTATTGATCATACCTGCAAGTTGTATACACATATTGTTGTCCGGAACCCGAGGTCCCAAAGTGACAATAATTGGGACAGCCGAGGGAATGGCTGCGATGTGAGGATCACATGTGTTCACGGCGTGTTAATGCTTTGCTCCGGTACTTTATTAAAAGGAGTATCTTAATTACCAGTAGATTCCCTTGAGGCCCGGCTGCCACCGGCTGGTAGGACAGAAGATGTTGTACAAGTTTCTCATTGCGAGCACGTACGACTATATCGGAACACATGCCTATGTTTACTTAGTACTTGGATGCTTTATCATTATTATCTGCAATGCCTATGCCTTGATTATTATATGAGCTATCTTATCTATGCAGCACCGTTCATCCATCCATATGCCTACAGTGTTTTAATCCTACTGTTTACTGCAATCACTACTGCTGTCTCTATTTACTGCTGCTATTATTTCACCGCTACTAATGCTATAAAACTGTTGCTACTGATAATCTGTGTCGAGCAGGACTATTCATATGTGCAGCTGAATTGACAACTCCGCTGTTAAGGCTGTCAAGTATTCTTTGGCTCCCCTTGTGTCGAATCAATAAATTGGGTTTTACTTCCCTCGAAGACTGTTGCGATCCCTATACTTGTGGGTCATCAAGACTATTTTCTGGCGCCGTTGCCGGGGAGCATAGCTTTATTTGTGAGTTCACTTGTGATCTATATTGCTCGCTGAAATTTATTCATCATGTGTAAAGCTCGTGATGAGAGGGTCCGTGTATTGCCATCCACTACAAGAAAAGGTACGACACTTAGTACCTCTGCTGCTCTTGACTCACCATCTGTATTGAGTCAACTTGTTACACCACCACAATCTTCACGTGTTGGTACTACTGCTGAATCTGAAATTGCCTCTGATAATATTGATGATGCTTCTACTGTGATTGATGAGAGTATTTCATTAGGTCCACTTTTAGATGCTGCTATTGCTAGGTCTAAACAATTTGAAAATACTAGAACACCTAATGGAAGTCCTACTACTCCTGTTTATTCACCTGAGTTAAGGGATTATACTTGTGATGATGATCCTGATGAAACTTATGTGGAACTTGATGATGATTTTATTGATAAATGTAATGCTACTACTGGTGCAAGTAATATTAGAAATTTTCTTGCACAACATGCTGTTAAATACAAGTTGTCACCTGATCCTAAGTTTGCCACTTCTCCTATAAACATTAAAGATAAGGATTATGATTTTTCTCTTGATTTATCTCATATATCTATCGTTGAGAAAACTCCTTTTTGTGGCACTAAGAGTGAAAGTGCTGTAGAGCACATGAATGAGCTCTCTACTTTGAGTGGCTTATTTTCTGATGATATCAAGAAGCGTAGCTATTTTGTTGCTAAGATTTTTCCTTTCTCATTAAAAGATGATGCTAAAGCTTGGTATAACAACTTGCCTCCTGGTTCTATTACTAGTCCTACTGGTTTGCTTAATGTTTTCTTTCAGACATATTTCCCTGCTAGTGCTCAACATGATGCTTTGCTGAGAATCTATAACTTTAACCAGGAAGATGAAGAGAAACTTCCAGAGGCATGGACAAGGTTTTGCTCTCTTATCAGAGCTCGGCCTGGACATGATTTGGAAAAGCATGATCTACTTGATATATTTTACAGTGGACTAACTATTGAATCTAGAGCATATCTGGATAGTTGTGCTAGTTGTGTTTTCAGGAAAAGAACCCTGAAGAAGCTGAAGAATTATTGGCTAAAATCAGCCGGAATTATGATGATTGGACTCTACCTGCGCCGACCCCCACACCTGCACCGACACCAATATCAAAGAAGAGGGGAGGTATGATTGAATTGAATGATGAAACAATGAAGGAGGCCAAGAAGACTCTCATTGAGAAGGGTATTAAATCTGAAGATGTGAAGAACCTTCCACCTATTGAAGATTTGTGTAAGCCAATTCCTCATCCATCCATAATTGAGGTTCACTCTCTCCACATGTTCGATGAAGGAGACATTCCCTACTCTAAACCACCTGATCAATGCTTAGATGAATTTGATAATTATGTTATTAAGCAAGATAATTTTAATATGAGAGTAGAGAATCATTTGCATGAAAACTCTCAATCTATTAGTAAGTTGCATGATATTGTGGAGAGAACCTCCAATGATGTTAAGATGCTTATTAAACATTTCCATATGGTTCAAACTCTAATTGATCAACTCACTAAAGTGCAACAAGACATGTTAGCCAATGCTTCTAAAGAAAAATTAAAATCTGTCTATGTTAGCACTAGAAGTGGAGCTCATACTCAGGATCCTTTATATCCCGAGGGGCATCCTAAAAGAATTGAACAAGATTCTCAACTAGCTGAAAATCCAGTTTCTCCTTCTAAGAAAAAGAAGAAGAAGAAACATAAAAATGTTGTAGAATCCTCTGAAACTGTTAATGATCCTAATAGTATATCTATCTCTGATGCTGAAACTGAAAGTGGTAATGAACTTGATAGTGATAAGGATAAAAATGATGCTCTTGATAAAGAAGTTAGTGAAAAGGAACCTGAAAAGCTTACTAAAACACAAAGTACACTAAGGAAGACTTCATTGCTAAGAAACATGGTAATGAAAGGGAACCTTGGGTTCAAAAGCAAATGCCTTTTCCAACTAAGAAACTAAAATCAAAGGAAGAAGAACATTATAATAAATTTTGTGAATGGATGAAACCTGTCGTGGTGGGATCACGGCAGATGCCATGGGTATGGCTTAGTTGGGGCCGAATGGTCGTTGGGGGAATCCGGGGAGGGTTTATGCACTCAAGATGTGCACAAGCAAGAACATGCAAGAAACCACAAGAACATGAACAAGAAACCAAGGAATCCAAGAACACAAGAGACACCACGATGTACCCAGGTTCGGGGCCTTCGTGAGGAAGTAAAACCCCTACTCCTGCCTTTCCTCTCTCAATATATCAGTGTCGTTCTCAAGTACAAGGTGCTCCTCGAGCTGTATGATGCTGCTCAAGTGAGAGCTCTAGGTAGAAGATGAAACTATGAAGGGGGAAATGAGCTAGGGTTTTTGCCGTCCTCCTCCCTGGAGGTAGAGATGCTGCATATATACATAGGCCGAAGTACTGTTTTACCCCTGCCTACAGCTAACAATGGCATGGCCAGAAGGTAGAAGACAAGCCTCTGCCTCCTGCCAGCTCAACAGCCGGACTGTCAGGCCGGACAGGCCTAGCTTTCCTCTTCCGGTCATACTTCAGTAGCCTGCCGAGGTCTAGCCTGTAGACCTTTCCCGAAATAGCCAAGTCAGCTCCTAGGCCCCCGAGCTTCCGGGAAACCCGTGGACGGACCTCGCCGTCCTCTGAAGCCTCGGGCTACGAGCTCTGCGGCACCCGTGACCTCTCTGACATGCCTCGATCCTTGCTGCCAACCTCGGATAACACTCCTGATCCTATACCTCGGTAGAGAATACCTTATTCCTGTGGTAGCTAGCTGACTGCCCCGAGGTTGATATCTCGGAGGATATACCTCGGAGAAATACCTCAGACGTACACCTTACGTCGGATGACGCCTCCTGCGTCCTTGCTCAATCGTTACCTCGGACAGCTTACTGCCTTAACCTTACATGTCTTTACCTCATCTTTACCCTACCCGGGGGTAACCCCCCGACAGTAGTCCCCGAAGCTGATGTGGTCTTGCAGCCTCGGATGAAAGGCCGCATCAGGTTCAACCCGAAACCACATGCGCTACAATGTTTTGCAGGTTACCGAACCAATACCCCGAGAAATCCATCGGTCTGTTCCTCGGGCCATACTACTTTTCCGAAGTATCCGCCGAGATCTCGGACGTCAACCCCTCGATTCCTGCATCCTTACTGACTTCGGTCAGAGAACACTGTTCACGTCCCATCCGTCACTTCCTGGTCCACGAGTCAAAGCACTCGAGTGCTTTCCACCACGCGGCCCACGTCAGCGGAGATTCCCCGCTCGCGCCGCTTCGCGCTCCAGTAACCGCACCGCCGACGGTTTGCCTCCTGCAACCGATCCTGTGGCCTGCTCGCCCACCGCTATCTTCGTGCCACGTGGGCCATTGTGCACAAACGATCCCACTCGCCGCTCCGATAACCGCGCGGTAGTGCGCAGTTACCGCCCGCGGTTATAAATGCAGGCCCAGGGCAGTGCATCCCTCTTCTTCCTCATCCACTTGCCGTTCGCCTCCATCGCAACCAGCGCCGCCGCTTCCAGTCGGAAGAGACGCGTTCCCGCCGCCGCCGGACGAGCAGCTCCTTCGTCGCCGCTGCGACCGTCACCGGCGCCGCCCTTCAGCACCTCATTTTCACGGTATGTACTCCCTTTCTTGATACCCTAGGCATTGCTCTAGGTTTCTTCCTCTTCGCGCTTTGGTTCTTCATATGTTCTTGAATAAAACTCTATTTACCTCCTCCGGTAGATCTTACTCGCATACTCTTTTGGGTAGAAATTGGTTTCATGCCTCGGATAGATGTTCGCCTAGCATAGATATGCCTCTATGTACAAAGATAGCCGCCCAACTCCTCCTGAGTTAGCCAGATATAGCCTTAGATTCCAGATTTACTTTTTCCTTTGCTAAACTTCTGTGCTTTCTGCAGATTGATTCTGCCGAGATGTCTCCTCCTGAGACTTCGGAACAAACCGAGGTTCCAGACCTCGAACTGGAGGTCGGAGAACGAGCCGGCTGGGAAGGTTCGGATGTAACTCCGGACGAAATCCAGTGGCTCAGGGCGACTCGGCGGATTCCCCCGGGGTAGAGTGTCGCCTGCCAGAGGGCGAACTCGAGCCTCAAGTCAAGCAAGGGGAACGGGTGGTCTTCGTCGCGCACTTCCAGCGCGGCTTCGGACTGCCCGTTAGTGATTTCTTCCGGAGCTTCCTCGACAAGTTCGGGCTCCAGGTTCATCATCTCCCCGCCAACGCCATCACCACTCTCTCCTGCATCGTTCCTTCTCTGAGGGATACCTCGGCCTCAAAGCCACGGTAGACCTCTTTTCTCGCTACTTCCAACTTAAGCGGCAAGTGATCCCGGATCCAAAAAACAAGGATCTGCCCAAGCTTCTAACCGCCTGCGGAGCTGCCACCATAGCTCCTCGCCGAAACTCCATCTTCCCACGTATCACTACTCCGGACACCGTTCGCAAGTGGCTCCGGACGTGGTTTTACGTGAAGAACTCCGGCGAAGAGGACTTCCTCAACCTGCCGGCGTTTAACCTCAGCCCTCCTACAGAACAGCTCAACTGGGACTACGCTCCCCCACACCGGCGAACTCAAGTCCATCCATGGGTATATTGCGAAATGGCAGGACCCGGAGGACCCCGAGAACGACGGGAAAGTCCTGACGGCTGACGACCTGGCCTGCACATTCGTGAAGCGCAGGGTCTCCCCTCTCCAGGCGAGGTCTCACAAGATCTGCCACATGAGCGGTCTTTATGACCCCACCCGACATACGCACATTGCACTGGACAATGCCGCGGTAGCTCGGCGAGTCCGAGCTATCACCAAGTCCAAGATCTCTGATGCTTGGACATGGGGAAGGGAGCCCCACTACAGGACCAAGCCAGCGAAACAGGTACGCTATTCCGACGTTTTCTTCGATACTCCTTTACCACCGAGGTCTTGCTACCGACGTTCATCTTGACAATTTTCTTCCTAACTCCTTTTCATATATCTGCCATACAGCTGTTCGCCCGCCAGACCGCCGAGGATGGAGTCCATCCTGCGGACCACTTCGGCGAGGATCTCCCTGTCGAGGACCCACCATCCAACGTGGACCCTGACGACGAGGATTTTATGCCCATTGCCTCGGCCCGCATCACCACCGCGGGTAAGCCTCAAGCACAAGCTTCAGTTCAAGAGATTTCGGATGACGAGGAGGGGTTCCTTGTCATGGAACCAATAAACGCGGTACCTCTCTCCTGCCTTCCTCACCTTCCGAACTTTACTCCAGCAACCAGCCGGAAACGCGCTGGTGCCGCAACTCCGGCCGCCGAACCATCCGCCACTGGAGCCTCCGGACCCACTGAGGCTCCGGTCAAGAGACGCGGCTGAAGAAGTCCGGACATCCTCCTCATGCCCGGGGGGCAGGAGGCTTCCTACCTCGGATGGGTAATGCTTTGCTTCTATAGCCAACAATGTTTGTTGCTTAAACATATTATCTCGGTATTAACACTTGACCATCTTCTTTTCGTTGCAGTGCCCCCATAGACGTGGATCAGGAGGTATCCTCCATGACTGCACCCGTTGGTGCCTCTGAAGCCACGACCTCCCCGACGAACTCTCGCCCCGGATCTCCTCCACCGAGGTCTGGCCCGGCTTTGGGGAAATCTGCCCCCACCCGAGGTCAGACTTCTCCGCGTCCTCAAACGGATGCGGAGACCAATCGCGCCAGGACTTCGGCTACCACCTTGCCGGAGCCTCGACTCTCCCCCCGAAGCCAGACTGCCCGCAACCAACAGCAGCAACAGCAGAAGCATCAGCAGAAGCAACAGCCCCAAAAACCACTCCGCCAAACCACCTTGCCGTTGGAGAAGGGCAAGGAGAAAGAGAAAGAGACGGTGAAGTCCAAGGTCACCCCCAAACCAACATCTGGGTCTGGCACCCTGACTATCTCTTCTCCTTCAAGGATCCAACCGAGGTCTCCTCCCCCGGTGACACGCCGAATTCCTCCATTCGCCGCACCCATTGATGAGACTGCCCCTCCGGCCGAAGAATATGCTCGGAGGGCATCTCTCATATTGGATAATCGGCCTGCTTCAAGTTCCGAGGCTGCTTTGGCCGTGGAGGCCTCGATTAGGGGCATCGAGCAGGGCGGACCGTGGGGATTTCCTCCTCTGCGCACTGATAGTGGCCAGAGCCTCGGCTCCTTGGAACATTACAATGCAGACTGGAATTCTGCAGACGAGGTCTCCTCGGCCTCCTTAGCTGCTCCGGTGGCTGAGCATCCCGCGGGAAACAGCGCCTGCGGCCGAAGCGTATATGATCTACAAACTGCTGCCCTTCGTGCTGGTCAAACCATCGACGTAAGTCCTATTCTCTTTACTTTCATGCAGTATCTCATCTAATATCCACCATCCCCAGTCCCCGAGATTCGAGGTAAACTATTGACGCTCCGTCGGAGTTAAAATTGTTTGGCTTGAATCTCAACTTTCCATTTTCATCCGACGTATCCAATCCATTTTATCTCACTTTAGCATGCACCTCGGGTACGAGTCCCCGAGACTCATGTCGAGGCATACCCCGACAACATTTTCCCAATGATTTGACTCCGAGTCCCCGAGACTCTTGTCGAGGTATAACCTTTCTAACCGAGCTATATGTTTCTTCCTTGCAGAATACTATGAACATCCGTACGGACGTCTTCCACTCTCTCTTGTTCGCACACAAGAACCTCCATGATGCGCACAAGGCCGCACTTGCAGCGAAGAAAACGTCGGATGACCAGCTAGCGCAAGAGAAAGCCGAGGTATCTCGGCTGGTAAAGGAACTGAAGCGCATTGATGGCTCCGGAAATCAGAAACGGAGAAGCTGAAGGATGAGAAGGATAAGGCCGTCGAGGCAGAGAAGAAACTTCGGGAGGACTCTGCCAAGGACCACCAAGAAGCTCTCCAAGTAGCCGAGGTCCGCGCCAACTCGGCCACAGAAGCTTTGGAAGCTCTGCAGGCGCAGGTCAACCAGTTTCTCCCGACGCTGCAAACTATCAACCGCGAGATGGACAGTAAGTTTCTTGCCTCCCTTAGCTTTTCTTTGTCCTCCACACCATTGGTTTCTGCCGAACCATTTCTCACACTGATAACAGGCTACCCTACTATAGAGCATTTTACCTACACCCAAGTTGCGGCCCGCAGCATCACTGGTCGGCGCAGGGAGAGGCGGAACGAACAGAACCCCGATTGGACCGTTGAGGACCATATCGTGGCCATCAAGTCTAGGATCAATCCCTTGAAGACCATTGGGTCAGAACTCCTCGACGCAGTGTGTGCTTTCAAAGCCTTATGGCCTCTTGCTGATGCTCCGAAATCTACCGAGGATCTTGCCTCCAAGCTTCGTGAAGCCGAACAAAGACTCCGAGAGTGGCGTTCATCTTCAGCTCGCGCTGGAGCTGATGCCGCTCTCAAATTCATCATGACTTGGTGCGAGAAGATCGACCTCGAAAAGATGGACACTCTTCGCCGAGGCTCGCCCTGGTCCTCGGACCCAACTCTCATCAAGCGCCGCGAAAAGATGGCTGCCTTCTTCGCTGGATATGCCAACACAAGAACTTGAGCGAAGGAGACACCTACTCCGACGCCGAGGATTACGAGCCAGAAGACGAGGAATACGAAACAGAATCCGACGTCGAGGCCGAGCAAGGTGACGACGGTGAAACCCGCGAAGCAGAAACCGAGGCTTCTCCCAACCTGATGCCGAGGTTACTGCCGACGTTGCCAGCACTTCCCAGGCTACCTCGGCTCCGGACGAAATCCCTGCTGCATCGGCTGCTGCCGACGTAATTCCTGATGCCTCGACCTGAACTTATGCTTGGCCAAAAACTTCATTAAATCCCCGGTATGCCGGGACGCAGATGTAATCAAACTTAAGTAGTTCCTTTGCTACCTCTATTACTATTATGCTCATTCGAACCATGCTTTTCTAAGCTTTATATCGAATCCTTTTGAATGATTGCTCGAGTTTACTTTCGTGTTTACTATATTTGGCATTCTTTGCTCTTGTCTGCCATTCTGGCGTTCGACAGTCGAGTCACAAGATTGTTGTTCATAGCATACAGTACTTGTAAATTCCGAGGTATGTTTCAAAGTCATCCGACATAAAAAGAAGTAAAAAAGGGGTTAGTAAACGACATATGCCGAACTGTCTTTTTGGACCGAGTCCCCGAGTTCATTTTCATGTTTCCCATGTTCTTTCGTCTTTGCTCTTGACTGCCATGCTGGCGTTCGTCAGTCGAGTCACAAGATTAGTTACATAGCATACAGTACTTGAAGTTTGAGACGAGGTTCAAAATAGTCGGCATACGAACGAAAAAGAGTACAAACAAAAAAACATGCTAAAGCGAGGCAGTCCCCGAGCTCACTCTCGAGGTGCCGAGTTTTTATTAAAGATCAGCCGAGGTACATACATTACTTCCTTCAACAGTAGAAGGGTCGGAGTAGAGCTACATTCCATGGACGCTGAAGCTCCGCATCGGGTCTATCCAGCCCATCTCCCCTTGGCTCCTGTGCATCTATAAGATAGTACGAATCATTGTGCAAGCTCGGCTCACAATGTATGGTCCCTCCCATGGAGGTGACAACTTGTGCCGACCTTTGCTGCGCTGAACAAGCCTCAGCACTATCTCCTTCATTAAACTTTCGGGGTTTTACATGCCGGCTTTGATAGCGTCGGAGACCCTGCTGATATATTGCTGACCGAGATAAGGCCAATTCTCTTGCTTCCTCAAGCAGATCTACAGCATCTTCCCGAGCTTCTTTAGCCTCGGCTTCTGTGTACATTGCCACTCTGGGCGCATCATATTCAATGTCGGTTGGCAGCATTGCCTCGGCCCCATAGACCATGAAAAATGGCGTATAGCCAGTTGATCTGTTCGGTGTGGTCCTTAACCCCACAGAACTGCTGGTATCTCATCGATCCAACACCCCGGTGTTTTCAACAGTGGTTCTATAGCCGAGCTTTGATTCCGGCCAATACCAATGCATTTGACCTTTCTACTTGCCCATTAGCCTGTGGGTGAGCCACCGAGGCTACATCAAGTCGAATTCCCTTACTCATGCAGAACCGAGCAAACTCTCCGACAGCAAAGTTCGTGCCGTTGTCTGTAATGATACTATGAGGATATCCATATCTCAGGATTATTTCCTTCAAAAAGGTCACTGCCGTATGACCATCCACTTTCGGATTGGCTTCACCTCGATCCACTTAGTGAATTTGTCCACCATCACCAGTATGTGAGTCATATTGCCTCGGGCTGGCTTGAATTCTCCCACCATGTCCAGACACCAAACTGCAAAGGGCCACGTGATAGGAATGGTCTTGAGCGCCGAAGCTGGCATGTGCTGCTGCTTGGCGAACCTTTGGCACCCTTCACATTTCCGAACTATATCTTCTGCATCGGCATTGGCGGTGGGCCAATAGAACCCGTGCCGGAACACCTTGGCCACCAGAGCTCTTGTGCTGCAATGATGTCCACATTCTCCTTGGTGGATTTCTAAAAGCATCTCCTTGCCTTCAGCTGGTTCGACACACCTCTGCAACACCTCGGTCACACTTCTCTTGTATAGCTCCTTGTTGATGATGGTGTATCCCTTAGCTCTCCTCTGGATTCTCCTTGCCTCGGTTGTATCACTTGGCAAACTTCCGTCAGTATGAAGTTCATTATCTGCTCCGCCCATTCCGGCACTGGATGTAGAGGAAAAAGCTCTCATCTATCTCCATTGGTTCGGTCGCCATGATCTTCATGATTTCCTTACCATTGCTCGGCCAGTCCCCGAGTGTTGGTGCGAAGTCCCCGGGCAGACCGAAGTTCCCACCATCCACTCCATGGAAAAGCTCCATCAGTCCCGGATACTGCGAAGCAGTCCCCGAGTCGGCCAAACGCATCCGACGTCTACCTCCATAGGCTCAGGCTCCGATTGGTGGTAAGAAAATTGATCGGAATCAGGAGAAGGCTTGATTGAAGGAGTTCTCAAATGGTTCAGTGCTATCCCCGGTGGCACCGGTTCTTTGGATGAACCGAGCTTGACAATACGTCGGCGGCTTCATTCTCCCCCCGAGGTATGTGCTTGTACTCACATCCTTCGAAAACCCAGACACCTTTTGCACATGAAACCGATACAACTCCATGTTCGCATCCAATGCATCCCAAGTGCCGGTGGATTGATGCACCACCAAAGCTGAATCGCCGAAGCATTCTATACGCCGGACACCTATCTCCTTTGCCACCTTGAGCCCATGGATCAGGGCCTCATACTCCGCCACGTTGTTCGACGCCGAGAAATGGATTTGCAGCACATACTTCAACTGGTCTTGCTTCGGCGAGGTTAGGACTATGCCGGCACCTAATCCGACCGACCTTGGTCTTGGACCCATCAAAGTGCATCTTCCAATAATTATAGTCCGGCAAGGGCGGCTCATATTGCATCTCGGCCCAATCGCATAAAAAGTCCGGCAGCGCCTGCGACTTGATTGCATCTCGCCTTTCATAATGCGGAGTGTATGGAGATACCTCGATCGCCCATTTGGCAACTCGCCCAGTTGCGTCCTTGCATCCGATGATCTCCGAGATTGGAGCATCACATACCACCGTCATGGGATGCTCTTGGAAGTAATGCTTCAGTTTCTTAACCGCCAGGTATACTCCGTACGTCATCTTCTGGTAGTGGGGTAGTTTTGCTTCGACGTGGATATCACCTCGCTCAGGTAGTAGATTGGTCTCTGCACCGATTTGCCTCCTTCGTCTCGCTCCACCACCACTGCAACACTTACGACCCGGTTTGTAGCCGCAATGTATATCAACATCGGTTCATTCTGCAAAGGGGATGCCAACACCGGAGCAGTGGACAACATCTTCTTCAGCTCATTGAACGCCGCGTCCGCCTGCGGGGTCCAAGTGAAACTGGTACTTTTCTTCATAAGTTGATACAATGGTAAGGCTTTTTCTCCTAGCCGACTTACAAACCGACTTAAAGATGCAAGGCATCCCGTGAACTTCTGCACATCTTTTAAACAGTTCGGCAACTTCATTCTTTCGATAGCTCGGATCTTAGCCGGGTTAACTTCTATACCTCGGCTCGATACGAGGAAACCGAGCAATTTTCCAGCCGGGACACCAAAGGTGCACTTGTCCGGGTTAAGTTTCAACCGATACTTTCTTAAATTTGCAAATGTCTCTTCGAGGTCTTCGATGAGAGTATGCTTC